>JASAOE010000024.1:27396-44125 GCA_029964075.1 Patiria pectinifera
GATCTTGAGAGGAAATTACTTTTTTTGAGAAGTATATTATTTTGTTTACTTGGTTCCTTTTCTTCTTTGTACCAGCTTAAAAACTAAATCGCGACTTTATCATTTTGAACCGGGAGATTTGTAGTGAGCCATTTCTCGCCGTTACATTGATAGTTTTCATTGGTGCTGCTTGCGTTTAGTCTGTTCGAAGCAGTGTTGAGTTTGCCTTTGTCAAATGTTTTCCTCTTTCATTTATTATGTGAAATAATTTATTGAAAATGAAATCTATAGTTTCAGTTCTTTTGAAGTTTTGGTTGTTAACGTGAATTTTTTGTCGTCTATAGTTTTGCAACATTTTGCTTTAACTTTCTTATTTTTTCTCTTGCTTTGCTATAGACACATTTTTTTGTGCTTGTTTGGATCATGATTCACCTTATCCCGCTTTTGATGAGCAATTTCTAGTTTCGTTTTAATGTAATTCTCTCTCTTTGATTGAATTCTTTTGAGAAGTTTCTTAGTCGTTTTCAACCTTGGTGTTGTGCAAGGATATACATTTGTTTGGCCTTGTTTTCTTACGAAACTAGGTTGAAAGCTCATTTCAATGCTAGATTTGTAACGCTTTTTCTTGTACATTTTCATAGGTGTTAAAGATTTCCTTACCTTTTTTTACCTTGTGCTCCCCTTTTTTTTTGTTTCACACCGCTCAATGGCCTATGGCCTAGTGCAAATAGTTGGGAGCCTGTTCAGTTATTTTATGATGTGCTAATCCAAGAGTTGGGGGATTACTGTCTCGCACTTCGTTTTTATCTTCGAAGTTGTTTATTGTCCCTGATAATTCATTACCTTTTTTTTCTAATATGTTTTCTCTGTTGTAACTTTACAGACTTCATTATATGCACCATTCTTAATTTTTTTTTTTTGGCCTTTCCTTTTAGTTTGTGTTTCTGGCTTAAGGTTGTACCTTTTTTTAGTCTTTACTTTTGATTGAAGAGTTTATTCTTTGGAGTTGGTTAATTGTCTTTGATTTTACGTTTATTGTATTATTATCAATTCTTTTGGGTCCTCTTTGTTGAAATATTTTTGTCGGTTTGGTCTCCTATCTCCATTAATTAAGTGTCCTCGAGACTTTTCCCTTTCAAGATCCTCAGTTTAGTTTAGTTTGGGTAGTTAATCCCCATAGAGTCTGTTTAGTGCGAGTTCGCAATACTGTGTCAGTTTGACAGGTTACACGTGCTAAATGCGACCGGAAAACGGCTGCTACCCCCATTCCGCCTTAAAGTAAAAAGAATACACATCATGCATGCATTACACAAAATTGTTTTGAAGGATTTTGGTCAGTCGTCCTTCAAACATCTCACATGAATGGAACAAGTTTTAAAATATTATAGGAAAATGCGTGTTATACTACCTTGAGATGACTTCGAAAAAAATAAACTTGGGGCTTGACTTGACTTTTTGAAAAAATGACTGGAGACTTTACTTGACTTGTAAAACAAATGAATTGAGACTTGATTGGACCATAGACTTGTCAGCAGACTACCAACATGGGTGAATGCACTTTCGTTCTCTTAATATGAAACGTTTCTTGTACACGTGATTGTGATTTCCCGTCTTCAAAATTACCAAACCTTGGTAGCAAACTGGTTGAACACGAAGCATTTACAACGGCGCAAGTGATCTGTAATCAAACTAATCCATTGTCCTGTCAACTTCAGTCCATCTTGAAATAGTTTACAGAAAACAGAGGCAGCCGTAATCTGAAAAGAAAACAGAGAGTGACCACCTAGAGATAATCCATGACAAGCTACATCAAAAAGTGCGCATGCGCATGTTGCTGTATGGAATTGCACGCACAAGACTTTAAGAAGTTTTTTATCTATATTGCCATCATCATTGTGTATCGTGCCCTCATCTGAAGTTCATCGGCTCCTATACACGTGTCCTTTTTCTGCAACTTTTACATGTTTAAAATCTGCACCTTGACCAAACTGACAGGATTTCGGGTATGTTTTGTGCAGGAGTAATCACCTCCCCTGAGCCTATTTCTACTGTTTTTAGACATGTTACAGCGTCTGTTCCTTCATCATGTTCATGGTTGCTTGCTATATGACCATGGTATGACTGAGTGGATCGATCGAAGTAACGAACTTCTTCTGCGCGGATGGACAAAGTACGTTTCGCCATTTTCTCTCGGTAAGTACCGTTTCAGGCACAATTGCAGAATACCCCGCCACTCGATCTATCCACCTCGTAGCCGGGAGTTTCACATTCAATGACCTTTTGTTTTTCTCCCATCCCCCCCCCCACCGAAAAAGTTTAGAAATTGTCAAGTTTTTATCCCGAATAGTTCAACACCACCTTTCTTTTTTAGCTTGAAGTTTGCAGTCGTTGATCGGTCAATGAGACTGTGTTAACACATTCTCTATCGTATTGTGTTGCCTGTGTGTGATTTGAGGCATGTCAGGCAGTACATAAATAATGCATTTTCTGAAGTTATCTAATTTCATATTTTATGTTGCAGGGTTTGTAGCGCGTATTGATTTGTCAGGGTATATAATACGCATATAGTAAATATCATATGAAAAAGGTCATTGAATCGATTTCACAAGAAGGATGCATATGTGATCAAGTTTCTTTTTTGGCCATTGCTTTGTTATGGTTTGCATTTTTCTTGTATTTTGTTAATAAATAACCCTGGAAAATGCATATTGTATGCGAAGACGGGCGTTAAAAAGTGAAGTCCACTAGAACTACAAACTGGGAACCAGTTTGTATTCGGCGGTTGCTTGCTCATTGTTGAAAACATTTTTTTTTATTGTGTATTCAATATCGGAATCTAAATCTTAAACTTCATTCACGCTTGCTTTCAACCTTCCCTGAAAAATATCGTGTCCACTATTAACCACAAAGTTGGACACGGATTATTCCATTCTGCCATAATTTTTTTGGTTAGTAATACGTTGAATGGTATACATTGAACGTATACTGCACATACCGTGCAATAGGTCCATTTGCACAAAAAACCTGGGTGGGTAAAACGCGGAACTCTCATTTAAAAAAATCTTCCCGGGTGAATTTCCGAAAGAAAAAAATCACAGGAGTTGTTGAGAATATAATACACTTATCCAGATTAAAATTAAAAGATTGTGACGATTTTTAATGTTGGTTCTGCATGGTAAAATATGCCCCCTCCTACAGCATCGGAGCCAGTACGCGTATACTGCACATACGTGCAATAGGCCTATTTGCCCAAAAACCTAGGTGGGTAAAACGCGGAACTCTCATTTTAAAAGGTCGTCCCGGGTGATTTTCTGAAAGAAAAAAATCACAGGAGTTGTTGAGAATACAATACACTTATCCAGATGAAAATTATAAGATTGTGACGATTTTTAATGTTGGTTCTGCAGCGAGAAAGATGCCCCCTCCTACAGCATCGGAACACGCGTATACTGCACATACCGTGCATTAGGCCTATTTGCACAAAAACCTAGGTGGGTAAAACGCGGAACTCTCATTTTAAAAAGTCTTCCCGGGTGAATTTCCGAAAGAAAAAAATCAGAGGAGTTGTTGAGAATATAATACACTTATCCAGATTAAAATCAAACCATTGTGACGATTTTTCATGTTGGTTCTGCAGGGTTAAATATGCCGCCTCCTACGGCATCGGAGCCAGTACGCGTATACTGCACATACCGTGCATTGGGCCTATTTGCACAAAAAACCCAGGTGGGTAAAACGCGGAACTCTCATTTTAAAAGGTCTTCCCGGGTGAATTTCGGCAAGAAAAAAATCACAGGAGTTGTTGAGAATATAATACACTTATCCAGATGAAAATTGAAACATTGTGACGATTTTTAATGTTGGTTCTGCAGCGATAAAGATGCCCCCTCCTACAGCATCGGAGCACGTACGCGTATACTGCACATACCGTGCAATAGGCCCATTTGCCCAAAAACCTAGGTGGGTAAAACGCGGAACTCTCATTTTAAAAAGTCTTCCCGGGTGAATTTCAGAAAGAAGAAAATCACAGGAGTTGTTGAGAATATAATACACTTATCCAGATTAAAATTAAAAGATTGTGACGATTTTTAATGTTGGTTCTGCCGGGTTAATTATGCCCCCTCCTAGGGCATCGGAGCCAGTACGCGTATACTGCACATACCGTGCATTGGGCCTATTTGCACAAAAACCTAGGTGGGTTAAACGCGGAACTCTCATTTTAAAAGGATTTCCCGGGTGAATTTCCAAAAGAAAAAAAATCAGAGGAGTTGTTGAGAATATAATACACTTATCCAGATTAAAATTAAAAGATTGTGACGATTTTTAATGTTGGTTCTGCAAGGTTAAATATGCCCCCTCCTACGGCATCGGAGCCAGTACGCGTATACTGCACATACCGTGCAATAGGCCTATTTGCCCAAAAACCTAGGTGGGTAAAACGCGGAACTCTCATTTTAAAAAGTCTTCCCGGGTGAATTTCCGAAAGAAAAAAATCAGAGGAGTTGTTGAGAATATAATACACTGATCCAGATTAAAATTAAAACATTGTGACGATTTTTAATGTTGGTTCTGCAGGGTTAAATATGCCCCCTCCTACGGCATCGGAGACAGTACGCGTATACTGCACATACCGTGCAATAGGCCTATTTGCACAAAAAAACCTAGGTGGGTAAAACGCGGAACTCTCATTTTAAAAAGTCTTCCCGGGTGAATTTCCGAAAGAAAAAAATCACAGGAGTTGTTGAGAATATAATACACTTATCCAGATTAAAATCAAAACATTGTTACGATTTTTCATGTTGGTTCTGCAGGGTTAAATATGCCCCCTCCTACGGCATCGGAGCCGGTACGCGTATACTGCACATACCGTGCATTGGGCCTATTTGCACAAAAAACCTAGGTGGGTAAAACGCGGAACTCTCATTTTAAAAGGTCTTCCCGGGTGAATTTCGGAAAGAAAAAAATCAGAGGAGTTGTTGAGAATATAATACACTTATCCAGATGAAAATTGAAACATTGTGACGATTTTTAATGTTGGTTCTGCAGCGAGAAAGATGCCCCCTCCTACAGCATCGGAACACGCGTATACTGCACATACCGTGCATTAGGCCTATTTGCACAAAAACCTAGGTGGGTAAAACGCGGAACTCTCATTTTAAAAAGTCTTCCCGGGTGAATTTCAGAAAGAAAAAAATCAGAGGAGTTGTTGAGAATATAATACACTTATCCAGATTAAAATCAAACCATTGTGACGATTTTTCATGTTGGTTCTGCAGGGTTAAATATGCCGCCTTCTACGGCATCGGAGCCAGTACGCGTATACTGCACATACCGTGCATTGGGCCTATTTGCACAAAAAACCCAGGTGGGTAAAACGCGGAACTCTCATTTTAAAAGGTCTTCCCGGGTGAATTTCGGCAAGAAAAAAATCACAGGAGTTGTTGAGAATATAATACACTTATCCAGATGAAAATTGAAACATTGTGACGATTTTTAATGTTGGTTCTGCAGCGATAAAGATGCCCCCTCCTACAGCATCGGAGCACGTACGCGTATACTGCACATACCGTGCAATAGGCCAATTTGCACAAAAACCTAGGTGGGTAAAACGCGGAACTCTCATTTTAAAAAGTCTTCCCGGGTGAATTTCAGAAAGAAAAAAATCACAGGAGTTGTTGAGAATATAATACACTTATCCAGATTAAAATTAAAAGATTGTGACGATTTTTAATGTTGGTTCTGCCGGGTTAATTATGCCCCCTCCTAGGGCATCGGAGCCAGTACGCGTATACTGCACATACCGTGCATTGGGCCTATTTGCACAAAAACCTAGGTGGGTTAAACGCGGAACTCTCATTTTAAAAGGATTTCCCGGGTGAATTTCCAAAAGAAAAAAAATCAGAGGAGTTGTTGAGAATATAATACACTTATCCAGATTAAAATTAAAAGATTGTGACGATTTTTAATGTTGGTTCTGCAAGGTTAAATATGCCCCCTCCTACGGCATCGGAGCCAGTACGCGTATACTGCACATACCGTGCAATAGGCCTATTTGCCCAAAAACCTAGGTGGGTAAAACGCGGAACTCTCATTTTAAAAAGTCTTCCCGGGTGAATTTCCGAAAGAAAAAAATCAGAGGAGTTGTTGAGAATATAATACACTGATCCAGATTAAAATTAAAACATTGTGACGATTTTTAATGTTGGTTCTGCAGGGTTAAATATGCCCCCTCCTACGGCATCGGAGACAGTACGCGTATACTGCACATACCGTGCAATAGGCCTATTTGCACAAAAAAACCTAGGTGGGTAAAACGCGGAACTCTCATTTTAAAAAGTCTTCCCGGGTGAATTTCGGAAAGAAAAAAATCAGAGGAGTTGTTGAGAATATAATACACTTATCCAGATTAAAATTAAAACATTGTGACGATTTTTCATGTTGGTTCTGCAGGGTTAAATATGCCCCCTCCTACGGCATCGGAGCCGGTACGCGTATACTGCACATACCGTGCATTGGGCCTATTTGCACAAAAAACCTAGGTGGGTAAAACGCGGAACTCTCATTTTAAAAGGTCTTCCCGGGTGAATTTCGGAAAGAAAAAAATCACAGGAGTTGTTGAGAATATAATACACTTATCCAGATGAAAAGTAAGAAATTGTGATGATTTTTAATGTTGGTTCTGCAGGGTTAAATATGCCCCCTCCTACGGCATCGGAGCCAGTACGCGTATACTGCACATACCGTGCAATAGGCCTATTTGCACAAAAACCTAGGTGGGAAAAACGCGGAACTCTCATTTTAAAAGGTCTTCCCGGGTGAATTTCGGAAAGAAAAAAATCACAGGAGTTGTTGAGAATATAATACACTTATCCAGATTAAAATTAAAACATTTTTACGATTTTTCATGTTGGTTCTGCAGGGTTAAATATGCCCCCTCCTACGGCATCGGAGCCAGTACGCGTATACTGCACATACCCTGCATTGGGCCTATTTGCACAAAAAACCTAGGTGGGTAAAACGCGGAACTCTCATTTTAAAAAGTCTTCCCGGATGAATTTCCGAAAGAAAAAAATCAGAGGAGTTGTTGAGAATATAAAACACTTATCCAGATTAAAATCAAAACATTGTGACGATTTTTCATGTTGGTTCTGCAGGGTTAAATATGCCCCCTCCTACGGCATCGGAGCCGGTTCGCGTATACTGCACATACCGTGCATAAGGCCTATTTGCACAAAAACCTAGGTGGGTAAAACGCGGAACTCTCATTTTAAAAAGTCTTCCCGGATGAATTTCCGAAAGAAAAAAATCAGAGGAGTTGTTGAGAATATAATACACTTATCCAGATTAAAATCAAAACATTGTGACGATTTTTCATGTTGGTTCTGCAGGGTTAAATATGCCCCCTCCTACGGCATCGGAGCCGGTTCGCGTATACTGCACATACCGTGTATTGGGCCTATTTGCACAAAAAAACCTTGGTGGGTAAAACGCGGAACTCTCATTTTAAAAGGTCTTCCCGGGTGAATTTCCGAAAGAAAAAAATCAGAGGAGTTGTTGAGAATATAATACACTGATCCAGATTAAAATTAAAAGATTGTGACGATTTTTAATGTTGGTTCTGCAGGGTTAAATATGCCCCCTCCTACGGCATCGGAGACAGTACGCGTATACTGCACATACCGTGCAATAGGCCTATTTGCACAAAAAAACCTAGGTGGGTAAAACGCGGAACTCTCATTTTAAAAAGTCTTCCCGGGTGAATTTCAGCAAGAAAAAAATCACAGGAGTTGTTGAGAATATAATACACTTATCCAGATTAAAATCAAAACATTGTGACGATTTTTAATGTTGGTTCTGCAGGGTTAAATATGCCCCCTCCTACGGCATCGGAGCCGGTACGCGTATACTGCACATACCGTGCATTGGGCCTATTTGCACAAAAAACCTAGGTGGGTAAAACGCGGAACTCTCATTTTAAAAGGTCTTCCCGGGTGAATTTCCGAAAGAAAAAAATCAGAGGAGTTGTTGAGAATATAATACACTGATCCAGATTAAAATTAAAACATTGTGACGATTTTTAATGTTGGTTCTGCAGGGTTAAATATGCCCCCTCCTACGGCATCGGAGACAGTACGCGTATACTGCACATACCGTGCAATAGGCCTATTTGCACAAAAAAACCTAGGTGGGTAAAACGCGGAACTCTCATTTTAAAAAGTCTTCCCGGGTGAATTTCCGAAAGAAAAAAATCACAGGAGTTGTTGAGAATATAATACACTTATCCAGATTAAAATCAAAACATTGTTACGATTTTTCATGTTGGTTCTGCAGGGTTAAATATGCCCCCTCCTACGGCATCGGAGCCGGTACGCGTATACTGCACATACCGTGCATTGGGCCTATTTGCACAAAAACCTAGGTGGGTAAAACGCGGAACTCTCATTTTAAAAGGTCTTCCCGGGTGAATTTCGGAAAGAAAAAAATCAGAGGAGTTGTTGAGAATATAATACACTTATCCAGATTAAAATTAAAACATTGTGACGATTTTTAATGTTGGTTCTGCAGGGTTAAATATGCCCCCTCCTACGGCATCGGAGACAGTACGCGTATACTGCACATACCGTGCAATAGGCCTATTTGCACAAAAAACCTAGGTGGGTAAAACGCGGAACTCTCATTTTAAAAAGTCTTCCCGGGTGAATTTCCGAAAGAAAAAAATCACAGGAGTTGTTGAGAATATAATACACTTATCCAGATTAAAATCAAAACATTGTTACGATTTTTAATGTTGGTTCTGCAGGGTTAAATATGCCCCCTCCTACGGCATCGGAGCCGGTACGCGTATACTGCACATACCGTGCATTGGGCCTATTTGCACAAAAAACCTAGGTGGGTAAAACGCGGAACTCTCATTTTAAAAGGTCTTCCCGGGTGAATTTCGGAAAGAAAAAAATCAGAGGAGTTGTTGAGAATATAATACACTGATCCAGATGAAAATTAAAACATTGTGACGATTTTTAATGTTGGTTCTGCAGGGTTAAATATGCCCCCTCCTACGGCATCGGAGACAGTACGCGTATACTGCACATACCGTGCAATAGGCCTATTTGCACAAAAAACCTAGGTGGGTAAAACGCGGAACTCTCATTTTAAAAAGTCTTCCCGGGTGAATTTCCGAAAGAAAAAAATCACAGGAGTATTTGAGAATATAATACACTTATCCAGATTAAAATCAAAACATTGTGACGATTTTTAATGTTGGTTCTGCAGGGTTAAATATGCCCCCTCCTACGGCATCGGAGCCGGTACGCGTATACTGCACATACCGTGCATTGGGCCTATTTGCACAAAAAACCTAGGTGGGTAAAACGCGGAACTCTCATTTTAAAAGGTCTTCCCGGGTGAATTTCGGAAAGAAAAAAATCAGAGGAGTTGTTGAGAATATAATACACTTATCCAGATTAAAATTAAAACATTGTGACGATTTTTTATGTTGGTTCTGCAGGGTTAAATATGCCCCCTCCTACGGCATCGGAGACAGTACGCGTATACTGCACATACCGTGCAATAGGCCTATTTGCACAAAAAAACCTAGGTGGGTAAAACGCGGAACTCTCATTTTAAAAAGTCTTCCCGGGTGAATTTCCGAAAGAAAAAAATCACAGGAGTTGTTGAGAATATAATACACTTATCCAGATTAAAATCAAAACATTGTGACGATTTTTAATGTTGGTTCTGCAGGGTTAAATATGCCCCCTCCTACGGCATCGGAGCCGGTACGCGTATACTGCACATACCGTGCATTGGGCCTATAAATTGCACAAAGAACCTAGGTGGGTAAAACGCGGAACTCTCATTTTAAAAGGTCTTCCCGGGTGAATTTCGGAAAGAAAAAAATCAGAGGAGTTGTTGAGAATATAATACACTCATCCAGATTAAAATTAAAACATTGTGACGATTTTTAATTTTGATTCTGCCTGTGTAAAACGCGAAACTCTCGGAGGCCCGTACCCATTGATCGCGTTGCCTGGGTTAAACATGGAACTATTAATACAGAGGGCCTTCCCATGAACTTGTGGAGGATATAAGACACTTGTCGACATTGCAAATAAAACATTACAATCATTCCATAATGTTACTTCGGCAGAATTCGTTCTGCAGCGGTACATTATCCCCCTATCAACTGTTTAAAACACGTGCTTCACAGAGCACCGAGTCTCCTCTGCACCCCTGGTTTGTAAACGGCATGTATCCCTGTACAGCATGTGTTCTGCACTGTTCTGCAAATACTGCACACAATTATTATACGACGGCACAAACAGGTGGGAAATCTTTTATTTTCAATTTATTTAAGGGCAGATTATGACAATTTTGGGTCTTAATAATGAGATTGGGCCCTTGCTGTACTTTTAAAGCCAGTATTTCAGCTTAATTTAGTGTTTTATTATCAATTCGGCAGAGTTCCGCAGAGTTCTGCACGTTCTGCAAGTTCCGCAAAATACCCACACCCCATGAAGACAGCTTCATATGTGAGTACTTATTACATTTGCAAAATAATGTCCAGTGTGTGTAATGGAGGGAGTCAGAGGGACGATTTCGCCAGGTTCAGAAAGACACAACAGCGTGGCGTAGTTTACAAGCCACGTTCACGGGTCTAGGGCGAACCATACGTACGGATCGGCAGGCCAATACGGCGGTAGTTTTATGCTTACCGTAGTCATTTGTCCGCTGTCATGGCTGTGCCCGCTCGAAGTTGCAACATTTTCTGCTCCGTCCTTTGACTCCATTTCGCGTATTTCCACCGTCAGGGTCACCAATTATAGTAGCTACAAGTACTAGAAGGCTGCAGACAATACTTGCGTTCAGGATGGTTTATTATCCACAACAAATAACTCAATTTACGAGGCAAAGTGGAACAGCGAAAACATCGGTATGAAACTTCAGACATGTGATTGAACGATGAGGTAGCGTCAGTATCACACTGGAGGAAGGTACACTTATCATAATGTATGCCTACGTCACCAAGTTGATGAGCAGGTCGTATGACGTTGCTAGAACATGAATTATGCAGATTCGTGCCAACGGCCGAGGCATGCGCCAGATGAAAGCGCTGGCTCGTATGCAAACGATAGGCTAGCAAAGCTGACCGTCAAGACAGCGGCGGTTTATTCCCCCATGGTCGAACTAGCCCGTTTGGCGAGTCAAACATTATTAGTACAGCTACGGGCAATGATGAAAAAAAAACAGAAAGAAATAAATCATTGCATTCAGAAAGCAAATCTGTTGCTGTATCAATTTATGGTTAAATAGATCTGTTTATTAAAACACTGACGAGATTGCCTCAGGATAATCAAAACAGGACAACGCGGCGGGCAAGCCCACTCAGTTACGTCCCTGATCAAATTACATTACATTTGAACGGCATAAAAACAAAAACGACATCGACAATGCATTTTTTTCTAGTTTATTCATTTTTGTAGTTTAAAAACAACAATGTCATGATGTTCATCAACTTTTTCGCTTGCAACAGGGGTGCTAAAAATCTTAACTTGGCCGGCTGGTGCTTAATTGAACAACTAACCTGATTGCAACTTCGTCAAACATCACCACTGAGACAAAGTTCTTTTGAAGGCCCATCTTTAAAAAAAAAAAGGTGGATTTTATAAATTATATATTGTTTGCGAATTGCTAATGACTAGAGGTTGTTGTTGTTGACAGTTGTTGAAACAAGTATTCTGTGTCAATTTCTTCGTTGTTCCAAGGAGTCAGAATGATGCACAATAAATTGCTCTTTTTTGACGAAACAGGTTTCTAGGGTCATTGCGTTTTAATGGTGATATTATTTGAACGAATTGGACAATTTCGGTAATTTCTTTGTTACCTAAAACTGTAAAAGTAGTTTCTGAAATAGGTTTTCCTGTCATTATACTTATTTTGGTGCTACATATTTTTTTTTAATATTAAATATATTTTTGGAGGTTTGGGTTCAGCTTCTTCTTTTTTTTAACTCACCCTGCACTGCTGTTTAATTTAAATAAATGCTACGAGAAATGTTTTACACTCAAGGCTTCTGCACAGTTTTCAGGAGCCCATACATAAAGCTTGATCTCATTCCATGCCCACGACGCGGCGCTAGTATAGCGCCGTGCGTGCGATGCATGACGTGTTCGCAACAAGGTATGCATTATGGTATGCATCTACTACCATCATCCGGGACATCCATGTGCATACGTTGTTGCAGCTGCGCTGCATGCCTTGCTTGAGGGCGCGCTTCAGTTTCGTGCATTCGCTTGAGGGCGCACTTTCTGCTGCGACCGCGCGGCTGACTCCACCGCTAAAAGTGATTTTCAGGGTTCAAAACCAGCATTTTCATACACAAATAGGGGTTCAGAGATACTCGGTTGGGTAAGTGATTATTCCGTAAATTGTTATTTGACCGAGGGATATAGATTTGGGGGCGTAAATGTACTTGTTGGGAAAATATTGGGACTTTTTGATGGGCTTTCCTGCATGTTTTGATACAGTCTGTTATTATACAAGTTATTGTAGGGACATGGACTCATCTGATCGCCGTTATTACCTGGTTCTCATTTGTATGTGTGTGTTGTTTCACCCTACTATCCATGCCACGTCTTGAGCTGATGGCAGCTCTCCTTGGTGCCCAAATTTGTCAAGTTGTCCTCGAAGCCCTGACAGTTGAGATCCAGTACACTCTGATGTGGAGCGACTCCACCACAGTACTCAGCTGGATTCAGTCAGAGTCATGCCGTTTCAAGGTCTTTGTTGGAACCCGCATAGCTGAGATACAAACATTGACTGATGACATTGAGTGGCGCTACGTCCGGAGTGAGGACAATCCTGCTGATGATATAACCCGCGGCTTACCGGTTTGCAAGCTGGGAGAAGGCTCAAGGTGGACTGAGGGCCCAAAGTGGCTTCTGGACCCACAAGAGGAATGGCAGAAAGACAGTGCAAGTGTCTTGGCCCAAACTCGTGTCAACTCATCAGTAGAACAGAATGAAATAAGGAGTGTCTTCTGTGGACTCACAGTTCCTACTTCAGAGGTAGATGTTGATTTCGAAGCCTTTCCCAGTTGGGGAGAGTTGGTGAGTGCGGTTGGGCAGCAGCATTACACAGATGACCAGTTGCTTGATGGTACCTTAACTCCAGATCAACGCCGTGAGATCGAGATCTTACTGCTACGACAGGCACAGAAGGACACCTTCAAGGAGGAAGTCACTGCACTTTCATCCAATAGGGAGCTTTCTCGAAATAGTCGTCTGCTGGAATTGGCGCCTGAACTTGACCCAGCTGACAAATTGATCAGAGTTGGAGGTCGGCTCAGAAGGGCAGCCAAAAACGACTCAATTTCTATTGAGCCTCATCCAGTCGTACTTGACCCACATCATCCTGTGACAAAACTCCTGATAAAGGACGCTGATGCCTATCTCAGTCATCAAGCTGGAACCGAACAGGTGTTTGCCCATTTGCGACGCCGATTTTGGATCCTTAGGGGACGCAGTGTGGTCAAGGGAATCTTGCATGCTTGTCCCGGATGCCGTCGCTGGCGAGGAACACCCAAGGTCCCACGTATGGGTGATCTTCCAGAGTGCAAGTTGCGCTTGGGAAAACCACCTTTCTACTCGACAGGAATGGACTGTTTTGGGCCCATGACAGTTAAAATTGGGCGAAGACAGGAAAAAAGGTGGGGGTTGCTTTTTAAGTGCATGACCACTCGTGCTGTGCATCTTGACCTTCTCGAAAGCCTTGATGCAGATCACTTCCTGATGGCCTACAGGCGCTTTGCCTCCCGCAGAGGAGTTCCGTTTGAACTTCTAAGTGACTGTGGAACCAACTTCAAGGGGGCCAATACAGAAGTCGAGCAGACCTTGAAGGCGATGGAGCCAGATATTGTCCAGCGACTTGCCAAGTATCAAGTCAAGTTCAAATTCAATCCCCCCAACGCACCCCATTTTGGGGGTACCTGGGAGCGGGAGGTCAGGTCAGCCAAAGGGGCACTGAAGGCTGTACTTGGAGATAGGACAGTAACAGATGCTGTGTTACGCACCGTGCTAGTGGAGGTCGAAGGCATCCTAAATTCAAAACCTCTTGGATACGCTTCATCTGAGATAGCCGACGTGGATCCGGTTACTCCAAATATGCTCCTGATGGGAAGACGGGATCCAGCGCTACCAATGGTAGTCTATGACGAGAGCGAACTGAGGGGTCGTAGGAGTTGGCGGCACAGCCAAGTGCTAGCCGATCAATTTTGGCGTCACTTCATTAGGTCTTATCTTCCTAGCCTTCAAACCCGCCAGAAGTGGCAAAGGGAAGAGGAGAACCTGTCGGAGGGAAATGTTGTTATGATAGCAGATCCTCAGCTATCAAGGTCGCAGTGGCCAGTGGGTACTGTTACTCAAGTCTTTCCCAGTGACGACAAGCGAGTAAGGGTGGTCAACGTTCAAGTGAACAACAGAGTCTACAAGCGTCCTGTTGCCCGGCTCATAAAACTAGCCAAGTATGACGAAGGTGATACTCCCGGTTTGACCAAGGTTTTACTCACCCAGATCCCCATTCCCTTTAGGCTTTGTGGCATTAGGAACTGAGTGCATGCGTAAGAGTAGCAAACCTGTTGTGTTAACTGCATTTTCCAGTGTTTGAAGTTAAGCTAAAAGTTTTGAAGTTTTTGTAATTGCAATACCAGTTTGCAAATTTCTTGTTGAAATTTGGGGGCGGCCATGTTGCAGCTGCGCTGCATGCCTTGCTTGAGGGCGCGCTTCAGTTTCGTGCATTCGCTTGAGGGCGCACTTTCTGCTGCGACCGCGCGGCTGACTCCACCGCTAAAAGTGATTTTCAGGGTTCAAAACCAGCATTTTCATACACAAATAGGGGTTCAGAGATACTCGGTTGGGTAAGTGATTATTCCGTAAATTGTTATTTGACCGAGGGATATAGATTTGGGGGCGTAAATGTACTTGTTGGGAAAATATTGGGACTTTTTGATGGGCTTTCCTGCATGTTTTGATACAGTCTGTTATTATACAAGTTATTGTAGGGACATGGACTCATCTGATCGCCGTTATTACCTGGTTCTCATTTGTATGTGTGTGTTGTTTCACCCTACTGATAGGCTAGTTTAGGGATGATAATTATGGCAATTACTCCTGATGACCTCATTGTTTATATTCTCCTTATATTTCCCTTTCTAATTAAAGCTCACATTAAAAGGGAGGGATAATCACCGAAGCTGTTCGAGGTATTATCGGGAGGGTGTTTTGCTGTTTGTACAACTGTCTTGGCTGTACAACTGTAACCAGATCAACCAGTGTAACTGCTATCCAGTGTGAGCAGATCATCCAGTTAACTGTACTGCTAATAACTGATCTCCGTGCCCACTGGTGCCCATATACCTGTACACTGAATTGTTTTGTGCTGGAAAATAAAAGTTTAAAGTGAGCAACCATACAAATTGGATTGAGTCTACATACGTACTGCATAATTCATATTCCAGTGATGCTAAATGACCTCCGTGGCGAAATGGTGACGTAAGCATAAATTATGATAAGTGTACCTTCCTCCCAGTGTGATACTGACGCTACCGAACGATGAGAAATCTACAGAGTGCGCGAACTTTGACCTTAGTGTTCACACGCTGTCCACAGAGGGCGCACTAACAATAAACACAACAATTTGGCTACTACAATACTATAGGTTTTCCCGGCTATTTAAAAACATTTTCATTCAAAATCACCAACTCTAACAATCAATTTCGTCCGAGAAACATTTCACATGCGTTAAGAAAACCACTTAGTCATTTACCATTTAATTTCAAAGTTTGGTCAGCCTCTTTAGTCACCGGGTCGAGAATATTCGACATCACAGATCAAATTCGTCTAAGCTGTTTCCGAATGGCAGCATTCAGAGATCGAATTCTTCTTATATAAATCAATTAAGCGAATTTGATTTCTGAATAACAAGGTTTGGCGTGGACGAGACGAGATCGAATACTCCGGGACGAAAACGTGTAAATTAATCATTGTTGGAATTTGCTTGTATGAATTGAATTTGAAATTGACAAAAGACAAAATTAAACATTGGAAGTGCACTAAATGGATGTTGATGGACGAAAATGAATATTAGAAACAGTGAATTCGAATGGAGAACGTTTTGAAATAGCCGGGAAGACCTAAAATAAAAATAGTGACAACCGTTGCCAATTTTTTAATTTTTATTTGAAACGACAGTGATATTTGTCTTATTATAGATTTACCCGGCCGATTTCACCAAGTTTTCATTCAATTTAACGCCTGACTCATTCGATTTAGATTGCAAATTGAAAGATCACGCAGATCGGCATTCGACAATCAAAAAGAATCATTCAATTTCACTATCCGAGCATTCTATAGCCTTTTAGCTTCACTCGTCCCTATCAAAGATGCGTTTATATTAAAAGTACCCGCGTTGTTCATTCAATTTCGTCTAAACCAGCATTAAGGGGTTGATCGGGCATTCGTTTTCATTAATGGGCAAACATATTTCACATTTTGTCAAACATCTTTTAAGACTTCATATGTGTCCGTATTCCTTAGCGTAACTCATATGTAATGTCTTCAATCCGAAGATGCCTTTCTTTCTTTCTTAATTAAAGGGTATGTGCAATGAATTTTTCTCAGGAATTCTTTTTGTGTAACTCTTTGTGAAATGTAAAAAAAAAATACACATTTGACAACATTTTTTGGTTAATGTTATT
>JASAOE010000024.1:44625-128142 GCA_029964075.1 Patiria pectinifera
GGAGATTTGAAGATTTGCATGGTGGAAAGATACA
This sequence comes from Patiria pectinifera, assembly GCA_029964075.1. Lineage (NCBI taxonomy): Eukaryota > Metazoa > Echinodermata > Asteroidea > Valvatida > Asterinidae > Patiria > Patiria pectinifera. The sequence continues at coordinate 44,660 of JASAOE010000024.1, forward strand.
AAGACAAGATAGGTTTGCGGTAGCACCATGTGAATCAATTTCTTTTCTGAGTATGTGTGGTTCTGAAAAGAACCGGAGGGACTCGATAAAGCATCATAACAATTTCGCGAAGAAAAGAAGCGAACAATAAAACTGAAGTTTATTTCACCTGAACAAAGCGAGGTGATGTCGGTGTAGCGCTCCTTCGGATTATGGTTAGAGTGCCGACGTGTTCTCAGCATTTGTTTCAAGTTTAGTTGTGTACACAAAGGACATGGAATGCTCCTTTAAAAGACAAATAAAATACAAGGTGAGTCATGGAATGCTCCTTTAAAAGACAAATGAAATACAAGGTGAGTCATGGAATGCTCCTTTAAAAGACAAATGAAATACAAGGCGAGTCAAGGAATGCTCCTTTAAAAGACAAATGAAATACAAGGCGAGTCAAGGAATGCTCCTTTAAAAGACAAATGAAATACAAGGTGAGTCATGGAATGCTCCTTTAAAAGACAAATGAAATACAAGGCGAGTCAAGGAATGCTCCTTTAAAAGACAAATGAAATACAAGGTGAGTCATGGAATGCTCCTTTAAAAGACAAATGAGATACAAGGTGAGTCATGGAATGCTCCTTTAAAAGACAAATGAAATACAAGGTCGGTCATGGAATGCTCCTTTAAAAGACAAATGAAATACAAGGTGAGTCATGGAATGCTCCTTTAAAAGACAAATGAAATACAAGGTGAGTCATGGAATGCTCCTTTAAAAGACAAATGAAATACAAGGCGAGTCAAGGAATGCTCCTTTAAAAGACAAATGAAATACAAGGTGAGTCATGGAATGCTCCTTTAAAAGACAAATGAAATACAAGGTCGGTCATGGAATGCTCCTTCAAAAGACAAATAAAATACAAGGCGAGTCATGGAATGCTCCTTTAAAAGACAAATGAAATACAAGGCGAGTCAAGGAATGCTCCTTTAAAAGACAAATTAAATACAAGGTCAGTCATGGAATGCTCCTTTTAAAAACAAATGAGATACAAGTTCAGCTGAAAGGCGCACCAAATGTTATTATTACACATTCTTGATCAAGGGGTAGAGGTTAGGCTTAATGTTGTCTGATTCCAAGTCAAACTAGGCGAGTTTCAACGCCACATCCCCAGTGTGAGACAAGCAAGTCTTGTCTTGAAGTCCGAGTCATGAGGAGGCATGTTAGGCAGGTTATGTTAAAGATACAGGCGAAGTTGAGAACAGATACATTTCGTTTGGGGAAACAACACACAAATCCAAACAAAACAAAGCAAGAGACCATGAATTTTTTAGAATCTTCAGAACAATTGCCAGGTTACATTGGTAAATGCAAGAGGAAAATAGAATCTCAATTTTGTTGAGAAGTCAGAACAAAATATTACCTGGCTCCATCTTCCCAGCGGGCGCTGTTCAAAGCGGCCCTTTCGCTCGTATTCACCACCCAAACAGGGCCCTGGGTAGGGCTAATTTCCTCTGGATGTAGGACGTAATATCTTTAAGCCGAAACACGGAAAGAGCTTGCCTCTTCTAATTAGGACTTGTTAGATTTGTTTCTGAAATAAATGACCAACATTTACAATTAAGAGAACTTCAGAGGACAATAAAACATGTCTACCAACAAAAAGCCTCACGGACCGTCTAGTAGTAGTACAACGTACTCCAAGCCTATTTGTGTGTTGTACAAGCCTATTTGTGTGTTGTAGTTCAATACGTGTCTGTATTGAACTACAACACACAAACACGCCTAGAGTATGTTGCACATAACATCACGCTTCGCTGGCCTCAAGCTCCCATTTGATTAACGCACAAACGATATGCATAAACCAGACAACTTTCATGCCTCAAAAATCTACGAGAATCCCTACATTTCCCGCAACTTTTTCCTTAAAAACCACTCCCAAAGCAATGTCAGATGTATTATGCGTCATGTAATTAAAAGTTAGAGGTAATTAGAGACATCATTTTGGCACAAGTTTGGTGTAAAATCGAGAAACTTTCATACGTACCGCTCCCGTATAAGATGGCTTTCACACGTGCTTTTCCTATCAAATTTCCCGCATCACGTACTAAGACGTATGAAAGGGCACAAAAGTGATGACGTCACATGGGGCGGATCCAGGATTTTTTTGGGGGGGGGGGGGGGGGGGTTTTCATCAGCAAATCAGTGCTGAAATGTAAACAGCTTTGTTCTCCGGACACCTGGCCTCTGTAAAATCAAATGGTGGTGGTGGTGGTGGGGGTGGTGGGGGGGGGCTCGTACCATACTTGGGGGCGCTGTTCAAATCTGACGATAAAGAACCATATATTACAGAATAGTGTACAAATACCAATGTACACCAGCTGGATCTGTCCAAATGTTTTGCAACGGCGGACATTATTGACAGAATAACCATTGAAAATTGAAGTATTATACAAGAACTTCAATAAAAGGCATTAGGAGACGAATCTTTGCTCTTTGCTGCAGCTTGGATTATTTATTAAACCTCGCGTTTGGGCAAGGCATGCACTAAGATGCAAACTGGTCACTAGACAACAATAGACCTTTTGCGTTAAGGCGGAGTTAGAGGGCAATGGTTTTGTATAGCTTGGCTAGGCATGAGTTAACCTTGTGTGAATTCATTGTTAATTATAGTAACAGCCTCTGAGACAGATGAAACGCATAGGCGAGGGCAGCTAGCACTCTCGTCTACTGTACGAAGCGCGAACAGCGACCTCACGCGGCCGATATCGATCATCGGACACAAAAAATCGAACGCCTTGTGCTTTTAAGAAAAAAAGGTCAGCTGGCCCAAATTGCAGTTATTGTATACTTGTCCTTGGCTGATCAGACCGCCATTGCAGTTTGCCAACAATAAAAAGTAAACGGTGTAATATAGTGAACGACTACAAGTTTACAAACACTGATTACATGAATTACAAGTTGACAAATTACAGGTTTACAAAAATTACAGGTTTACAAAACAACCAATGAATGATTGCGAGTTTACAAAACACTAATAAAGAATTATTACAAATTGACTAACGCTAATAAAATGATAACAAGTTGACAAAATTCTAATAATGATATTACAAGTTGACAAAACACTAATTATGAATGATTTCAAGTTTACAAAACACTAATAATGATATTACAAGTTGACAACATATTAATAATGACTGATTACAAGTTTACAAAACATTGAGTGATTACAAGTTGACAAAACAAATAATGAATTATTACAAAGTTACAAAACACTAATAATGAGTGATTACAGGTTTACAAAACAAATAATCAATGATTACAAGTTTACATAACACTTTTAAGGAATTATTACAAGTTGACTAACACTAATAAATGATTACAAGTTGACAAAACACTAATAATGATATTACCAGTTGACTAATAATGAGTGATTACAAGTTAACAAAAGTCCACTAATAAATGATTACAAGTTCATAAAACACTAATAGTTAATTTCAACCGCCTGGACCGCCGGTTGGATTTACCCATGCTTACAAATGTGTCACGATCCAGAAGTTAACCGAATAATCTACAGCAAAATGAGTCCGTGGCAGTGCAGTCCTTCCCCCACCAATAAGGCCATTCGAGCCCAACAACGACCCCTGGGGAAGAGGAGCTGGCACAAACAAAAATCACATCACTAATACGATCCCCAACCTAGGCAAACTAGCAAACACAATGCGAGACGTTCTGCCTAATAAAGTGAGCCCTTCAGCAGAAAGGTTTACCCCACCAAATCGGTAGAGAAGAAAAAACCCAAATGCGACCATCTGAATTGTGTGCTGTTCATGGTTTCATATGAATTTACTACCAAGTATTCACTCTTCTACTGTGTGTTAAAAAAACCTCCCTTTGGTGACAGGAACAATTTTTTATTGAAACGGATTTTGTTAAGACCCCCCCCCCCAAGAAGAATATCTGGAAAATCTTTGCATAGATTAACAAAAACAGGAGCGGATCCAGGAATATTTGCAGGGGCAGGGGTTCATCAGCAATTCAATGCTGAAATGAAGATATGTGGGGATTTTTCTTTCTTTCTGGAAACCACTTGGTTCCGTCAAATCAATAGGTGAAGGGGAAAAGGGGGAAGTGGGGCTCGAAACACACTTTCAATGGGGGCGCTGTTCAAATCCGACAATTATTAACACTTTATTACAGAATAGTGTAAAAAAAAAACATAATCGAGCAGGCTGTGTCCGTATTTTGTGCACAGGCGTATATTAATACCAGTCGATGTGTGTGGCGAAGTTTTCTGGAATCACTTTATAATTGATGTATATCATCAGCTTCATGCCAAGAACAAATTGAGGAGATCAAGATTGATGACGTCACCAGACCTGCAGTTACAACCGCGAGCGATATAATCCAATTTATTCAAATAGCAGTTTACATAGCTCTCGAGCTTTCTGCATCAAATATCAGGTTACAAGCAACAATAGATTTCTAAATTTAATTTTGAAAATCAATATAAATCAACTGAGAGATCTGATTTTCCTTTTTTTTTTACGGGGAATTGATAGAATAATCCAGGATCTTTATTTCTGATAGTACGCGCCAAAATCACGTGATCCTTCCTTCCGGTTGAAACCGGAAGTGCCTTGAAATTTTAAATTTTTAAAAGATGTGAACTTGCTTTGACCGTTGTGCGTTCATCTGGAAGTGTCAAGTCGTCCGCTGGGTCATGTGACATAATGTCATCATGATGTAGTTAGGGCATAGACGTAGCCAGCGGGGGTGGGGGTAAATGGTATTTCCCCCTAATATTTTGTAAAGACTGCCCTTTTCCATTCAAATGCCCTTTTTCACCAGCGCTTACCCACCCCCACCCCCCCCCCCCATATTTGTAAACATGTGCCCTTTTTGGTGCCATCTTGTCTTACAGGTGCCATTGAATTTCGCACATGTATCGTCACTGAAAGCACCATATTACAGTCCGTTAGTGTGCATAATCGTCGGTTTTGAACAGCGCCCCCATCGACAGATGATACCAGCCCCCCAACGCCACTATTTGATTTTACGGAGGCCAAGTGTCCGGAGAAAAAAAGTGTCTACATTTGAGCACAGATGTGCAAGTGCCCTTTGTCAATAAAAATGACCTTGCTACGCCACCGTATAGGGGTCATCATGTGACGTCATGTGTCCTCATGAGTCCTGTGACGTCCTTATGATGCCATGGGTCATGCAATTTTATTTCAAATGTGCATTTCCAAGGTCCTATAAAAATGCAAGACTGATTGGGATGAAACTCGGTGTGCACATAGATAGGGATGTAATATAGGTTCAAACTGAGGTGATGTCATGTTTACGTAATCATGGGTAACATAAAGTCTCTTTAACCCTTAAAGGGCCGGGGGCGGAATCCCCCCCCCCTCGACTTTTTCCGCCATAGCCTTTAAAATATTGTTTTCGCGACCCGAGCTGTTCTGACTTTTTAACCTCAAGGCTTGCGCATCTTTTGATACCAAAAATAAAAAGATCGGACCAGGGGTTGTCGCGAAGCGAAAAAAATTCTGGCGCTACGCGCCGTGAAAACTGAATTTTCCCATACACGTCGTTTACACAAACCAGAATTATCACTCGTATATACGAATAATTAATTAGCTATAATTCCAAAACCCTTTGACCTATAGTTACGAAATTTCTTGGGTATGTTCATGAAGAGTTGCTCTATGTATGTACTGCGTTTCAAAATTTTTCGTCACTCGATGGACGAGATCTTAGGGGGCAGAGTCCCCTCCGGCTGAGAGATGGTAAAAATAACCCGGCCCTTTTAGGGTTAAAATGCTTGCAACTAGAGAACTGCAAGGTTTGCCAAGCTGCAAGTAAGTCCTGAAAAAAGTTCAGCTTGTATTACATTCATCACATGCCTGACTGCAAATGGACAAAATAAACGTGAACTCTTCCGTTCATGGAACAGACAGCAGACATAGCTCTATTTTTTACATCCTTCTCAAGGACAGCCATACATAATAAAGCAGCCACACTCTTATGAGTCTCAAGATACATTTATGTAATTTATGCATTAAAAGTACAATTATTGAAAACATTCTGTACGTATCTTTTCTGCATGGTATTTGCAGATTGGTGATTCCCAGATCTTGCCGTCCTACCTGGAACTAACTGAAGCTCGTTCGTGCTCGTTCGGGAAGCTCCCCTCCCTTCCGGCATCTGCAGAGAAGACAAGAGGGAACAAGGGAGTATATTTAGATTTTGTTTTGATATAAGTGCAGCCTTATTGGGACGCTATTTGGTCCATTCGCCATAACACCGAGGAGGTTGACGTCTCTTGCTGTTCCCTTCCTGGTTGTCTGTTAGCCGTGAAGCTATATAGCACCTGATGGATCCCATTATATCTTCATCGACGTCTATCATACATTCTTGCCTGTTTTAAATCTCGTGGATCTTATACATTCTTTCTCTCAGGTGTGTGGCATATTCAGTGATTTCTCGGAGTTCTTCCTGGCATCCTAGACCTCGTCTATCGGGAGATCTACTTCTCTGCCAGAAGTGAGGTAGTTGGGTGTTTGTCCAGTGCTGCAGTTCTATGATCAGGCGCGGTTCTAGAACAAATATTTTTTTTGGGGGGGGGCTAGCACTGTGGATCCAGAATTTTTTCAGGGAGGCGGGGGGGGGGGGGCTAATGCCATATTTTCAATGGGGAGCGCCAATAAAATCCTAAAATCATTCACACTATATTAACTAATGCACCCTTGTCACGGCTATTTCTTCTTTAGGGGGAGACTGTTTGCATGTACATCACAATCCTTCTTTTTGCTAATGCAATTTTTTTTTTACGGAATTTATTGTTGGGGGGCTAGACAAAATTTTTGGGGGGCTACAGCCCCCCCTAGCTATGATGCCCGATGTGCCATCATCACTGTAGTGGTAATTAGTGAAGGCCCCAGTTCAACTCATTTTCAGAAATATAGGCACCGGCATATCCTTATTAAGCGTGCCATGGTAATTCCGCCGTGGTACACCAAATCGAGAAACAAACTACCTGACAATGAGTCTGGGAGGTAACATCCTGTACGGGAAAAACCTCAGTTCACTTAGCGAAGTAGTCTGTGATGACAAGGATGTATCATTTATCGTTTCTTCCGGTCTCTGTAATGAGAAATGGTTGTCACATCATTGGCGACCCTTTCCATTGGAACCCAAAAGACCCGCTGTCTGATTGGCACTCTAGCCCCTGACGGGAGGAGGTTTGCCTTTGGCTCATTGGAGGCATTGGTACACGATGTTGTGTCCCTCAAAATCTCCGAGAAGAATCATCTTGACATCATCTTGGCATGCATCTTGCCTGATGCCTAGTGACCAGCCGTGGCCGTGGGGTTGCTTGAGAATCTCCTCACGAAGGGACATGGCGATTACTGGAAGCCACCGAGAGCGATGCCGATCATTCTCGCCCAACGTCCCTGTATAACACGCAAGCAAAGCTGCTACTACGCCCCATGAGGTTTTAAGCCATGTCCCACAGCAGACACTTCGCTCCAAGTTGGTCGCGGATCTCCACCTTCCAGCCAGCCTAGCTATGATCTCCTGCAAAGTCTGGTCTCCCATTTGTTTTTGTCTCAACTTAGAAGCAGTGAAACTTTTCAGCCAACAGAATGACGACACGTCGCGTAACACGTGACTATACTGTCTGTACTGTGTGTATGAAACTGACCAGGTAGTGGATTAAGTTGCTCAGGTGGCAGTTCTGGATCTCGCTGTTGAATTTTCCACAGCCTCCCTATTTGTCGGCAATTTTCCCTTTATACTATAGTGCTGGTCTCCTTTAGCTTTTGTCAGTCCCCATTGTGATGGCTGTTCCTTGTGGGTGTTTCCTTGCTCAACTTGGTCGCCCTCACACCGTGTACAAGTGCACGGCCTTCTGTGCATCGCATTGGCATTGCTTTGCATGCGTCCCGGTCGATGTTCAATGTTGAAGTCTTACTCTGCCGGCAATTGCAGCCATCTTGCAACTTCTCCCTCTGGTTCTTTAAGACTCAAGAGCCAGCGGAGATTTCCAACCGACGCATCACCACCTAGGCATTGACCTTCGGTAAGACCGGATATTCCATCGAAGTTTTGTTGCTCTTGGCCTTCGTGCCAAAAAGGTTGCTCTGCGGATCCAGCGGTACTCTGTATTGCTGCGACCCCATTGACTCCAGGTTCCTGCCTTTTCCCGTGAGTGGTGAGTAAACGATCGGTGAACCAATCGGTGCATCGGTACTGTGGCCCCGTTGAGTTGATACCTCGGGCGAATATCTTTCTGAGGCTGTCCACTGCAACGAGCTGGCAGCTGGCTTAGAGATTCGCGGTAGTAACAGGATCGAGCGTTATGGGTCAAAAGCTGCACGGGGATACTTCGTGTGGCATGTGAACTACAAAACTGGAACCATGGGTGATGATGGGTCACGTCGGGAGGGAAACGGGCACAGAGAACAGGACCAGGGTGGAAGGGCTTAATGGCAGTGCTTTGGGGTGGTTTCTGACATGTTCGGCAGTGAATCGCAACTACGAAAACTTTTGACAAAAAATAGAAAGCGAACACACCGCTGCCACCAATCTGTTTTGGGGGTTCAATTTTATTAACTAACCAAACTAATTTTGTATGGCAAAAAAGTCTGATCATGTCTCACCTCTTCTTCAAAGGCATCATCACTGGGTTCCTGTAAATGAACGAATCATTTTCAAGTTATTAACAATCACTTTATAATTGTTTGAGTGACAGTGTTCCATCTTATCTCACTAAACTCATAATCCCATACCAGCCGAATCGTACACTGCGTTCCAGTTCCAACAATAGGTTTTGATGCAGCTGCTTCAAACCTCTGAAATAATCTTCCTTATGAAACCCGCCATGCCACTTCCCTTACTGACTTTAAAACACTGCTTAAAGCACATCTTTTCCAGACTTAATTAGCCTCATAACTTATTATTTCCCTTCACCGCTTTGTATTATACACCCTGATTATTTTCTTTGTGTAAATCATTGTAATACCAGTTTGTGTAAGAACGCTATATAAGTGCCCTGATTATTATTATATTTGTTATTATTATTTATTATTATTATATTACTAAATGTACTATTTTTTTATTATTATTATTATTATTAATATTAAATCAAAGGACAGACAAAATACGGGGCAACGACGCAAAATTCCAAATTCTAAACGCACATGTAATCACTTCTTCAGAACAAGGAACACATAATTACTCGGTTAGCTAATAACTTCTGATTGTTCTTAGTAATCTTAACATGAATTTGAATCGAAGTTGAGGTCCAAGCAAATCAGAATTCGGAGGATATCAGCAGGGCTGATGTTTATAAGGTCCTTGTTGGGGTCAGCGCGCTAGACTGGTTCCCGCCCCGTCGGCACGTAAAACGGATAAACTGCAGCCTAATTATAATGTGCTACATTTTGACACATTTAAATTACACAATTCCAGAGGTTGAGATCGCGCAAGGCATGATGGGAAACATGGCGCAGCAACATCTCGTACCCATGGGAACGAGGTTGTGATCGCGCAAGGCATGATGGGAAACAGCATGGCGCAGCAAGATCTCGTACCCATGGGAACAAGGTTGCCCACGGATTAATGGAGGGACAGGGAACCCAGCCTCGACTCCATGGGCGCGTGCGCGTTCCTTACCCCTGGCCGTGATGATGACGTAAATGACGCTGATTGGCTATTCCCAGCGTCCTGCGCGCGCATTTCGAAGATTGCACACCGGGCGCGCCCATAAAGCGCTCCCGTGCTTTGCACGTAACGTCACGTAAAGTCAGGTGGCTTAGGGTCAATTTTTGACAAGATCGTGACCGACTTAGTCCAGCGGATATGTGAAAAAAATTGTGCACTTTTGCATAAAAGCGTGAAACTTGGCACAGATGTTCATATTCATGCGAGAAAATGTTTTAGATGTGGAGCCATCGCAAATTCAACCTTTTAGGGGCGTGGCATCAATTTAAAAAAGGGGGGTGGGACTCATCATGCCCGCAGTGAAAACGGTTGTTCCCACTTGTCACAAAAGCAGGAAACTTCACAAAGACATAATTATATAGCCTATAAGTGGTTTTCAGTTTTGGAGCCACCACAATATTACCTTTTGGGGGGCGTGGCAGCCATTTAAAAAAAGGGGGGTTTAAATATTATGCCCACCTTGGGAAAAATTGTGCTCATGTTTCATGAACGAATAAAACGTCCCACAGACATTTATACGAATGAGGGGAACAAATCCAGATATGGAGCCATCTCGAACACACCCTTTTAGGGGTGTGGCAACAATATTAGATAAAAAAGGGGGCGGGGTTTTCGTTATGCCCACCATGGAACCACTGTTCCCACATTCGTAGAGAAATGAAACTTTTCCACAGCCATTTACATTCATTGGAAACAAAATTCCAGATGTGGAGCCATCGCAAACATACCCTTTTAGGGGCGTGGCAGCCATATTGAAAAAAAAGGGGGGGGCGGGGTTCTCATTACGCCCACCATGGGAAAAAATAATGTGCTCACATCTTATAAACGAATGAAGCTAATTCCCACAGACGTTAAAATTCGCGAGAAAAAATTCAGACGTGGAGACATCGCAAACACACCCTTTTAGGGGTGTGGCAGCCATAGTAAAATGGGGGGGAGGGGGTAGTCATGATGCCCCTATAAAAAAGGTGTGCCTCCCTTTTATAAACAGATTAAACTCCACACAGACAATATATTCCTGAAAATCTTTCTTTTTTTGAAGGTGAAGCCATCACAAACTTACCCTTTTAGAGGCGTGGCATCCATTTAAAGAATTGGGAGTGCTTCTAATCATTTGCCCGCCATCGAAACTTGTGCTTACCTTTCATGAATGAGTAAACTTCACACAAACTTGGTGAAAGAAAATAAATTCAGATGTGGAGCCACTGCAAACTCATTTTTTAGAGGCGCGAGGGGCCTACTCAGTGTGCCCACAATTTTTATACATGTAATTTGTGGTTGATTTCTTATAGTGTAAATTGTTCTCTTTTTCTCCTGGTGGGGATGCAAAATCCACCTACCCCCTACCCGTTGTGCTGCATTGACAGCAGATTGGGTCACAACACGATGTACTCTCCTCACAAAGGGGTGGTGACATCCACTATGACTTCACATTCAATGAATCTGTGTACCCCCACCCATGGAGCTATAGCTCCATGCCCCACCATATATACACCCCCTCTGTTCACTGAAAAATGGTATATCAATATCTCTGATGAGTGTTTTACCCCAACCAAATCCAATAAAAAAATCAGTAGCCCTGACAACATTTTATACTTTATACAGGTTGCGACATTGCATATGCCTTTGGGTCTGTCAGAAAAAAAGGCATGGGAAACACATAATGTATTTGAAAGTAACACTAGTCTTTCCAAGACTAACTGAGGTACCCCAGTTTATACCCCAATTCAGAAATTGCTGCAGTTGAGAGGTAAACAATAATTCTACAGACGACAGAACCAGTAACTGGGTTAATATACATGTTGATGAGGCAAGAATGCATAGTGTAAGAAAAAAGGGTTTGCCAACAGTAACTTCATACCAGAAAGGCGGCTTTACTCCAACACATTAGAAGAGCTATCTGAGGTGGATTTTATTATATGAAAAGCGGTAATTTTCCGCGGTGGGCATATTGAGTCCCCCCCCCCCCAATTTTAAAAATGGATGCCACGCCTCTAAAAGGATAAGTTTGTGATGGCTTCACATTCGAAAAAAAGAAGAAGATTTTCATGAATATAATGTCTGTGTGGAGTTTAATCAGTTTATAAAAGGGAGGCACACCTTTCATATAGGGGCATCATGACTACCCCCCCCCATTTTACTATGGCTGCCACGCCCCTAAAAGGGTGTGTTTGCGATGTCTCCACGTCTGAATTTTTTTCTCGCGAATTTTAACGTCTGTGGGAATTAGCTTCATTCGTTTATAAGATGTGAGCACATTATTTTTTCCCATGGTGGGCGTAATGAGAACCCCGCCCCCCCCCTTTTTTTCAATATGGCTGCCACGCCCCTAAAAGGGTATGTTCGCGATGGCTCCACATCTGGAATTTTGTTTCCAATGAATGTAAATGGCTGTGGAAAAGTTTCATTTCTCTACGAATGTGGGAACAGTGGTTCCATGGTGGGCATAACGAAAACCCCGCCCCCTTTTTTTTAATATGCTTGCCACGCCCCTAAAAGGGTGTGTTTGAGATGGCTCCACATCTGGATTTTTTTCCCTCATGAGTATAAATGTCTGTGGGACGTTTTATTCGTTCATGAAAATATGAGCACAATTTTTCCCAAAGTGGGCATAATATTTACCCCCCCCCCCCCCTTTAACGCTTTATGCAAATTAGGTACTCTTCCCAAAAGAATTTCAGGTGTCACCCCTTCTAAATATCTTCTTTTAAATAGGGCTATAATAATATATCTGCCAAGTTTGGTGCTTTGGACCAGTCGGTCACGATTCCGATCGTATGCCACCTGACTTGTACGAAAAAAATGTGTTATTCAAAAGTCGCGATGCCTGTACGATATGGATTATGGCAGCCTCGTTTTTCGCTAAGGCCTGTATCTTCGGTTGTAAATGGACGAAAGGGGTACGTAAATTTAATACAAATCTTTGCTAAATAACGCAACGTCCAAACGTCATGTTTGAAAGGATTGATTCTTCAAAATCACAACTTTTAACATTTTAAAGATGGCGTCGGCACGTAAAACGGATAAACTGCAGCCTAATTATAATGTGCCATATTTTGACACGTTTAAATTACACAGTTCCAGGGGTTAAGATCGCACAAGGCATGATGGGAAACAACATGGCGCAGCAAGATCGTACCCATGGGGAACGAGGTTGCAGGGAAGCAGACCAAGCGCGCGCAAGCGGGAACTGCGGTCCGCTTGCACGCGGGCAGTTGCCGTGCAGATCTCGAGTGCAAAGGATCGTTCAACTATAGCAGTGAGAATTGATTTCAGTATTAGGCCTAAAGAATTCTAATTTCAAAAGTTTTAAAATGTTTGAGCACTTTTCAAGAGAGATTCGATATTCCATAGTAAATGTGGGTCAACCTTCATGACACCGTTGGGTCTCAGAGGTTGTTTTGCTTTTCAGAATAAACAGTTGAGGTCTTACTTCTACGTTGTATGGCTCTCGCTCATCGCAAGATTCGGAATCAACCTGCAGTTAAGAGAGTAAGAAATAATTAATTTGGAATGTGCAAATGCAACGACAGAGCATTGTCTCAAAGATGCGGTTGTCTTTGGTTCACAAGGGAAAAGGCAGAGATAAAGTTCCAACTGGAAACTATCACGGATATAATCTAGACTATTTATTGACCACTGAGTGCTCTGGGCAATACTGAAGGTATACATATTTTATTATAAATCTAAAGCAAGAAAAATAAAGATTATTCACGTCCTTTTGTTTGAACTGATTTTTCTTTTGAAAATATCGTTTTCATCACGTTTTCATCACAGTGGTTAAAATTGCCTACAATAAGTCAACTGTTCATGGATTAACTCCAGAGTGCTGGCATGGTGTACAATAGAAACCACACTCTGCCACTGGCCGCGGCCGGCCGCTGGCAACCACTGTTAAGGGATTATCGGATTACAATTACTGGGTTTTTTTACTTGTTCCTATTGAGCTCCCTGGCCAGGCTTGATGACCGGTTGCAGAATCGATATCTGATCCTTTTACTTCATACACTGAATTTTAAAAAATGGAGGTGGGAGGATGAAAAATGCTCTAAACTGTATAGCACCATTTGTTGAATACAAAAGAAGGGTTAATGTCGTGAAAATAACTTGTTTTATATGGATTAAAATCAATCGTATCCCGTGCATGCACCGTGACCCAAAAATGTAATGGTATAATGACTTATTTTGTAAAATATTGTTCCCTCAGCACCAAATTTGGAACTTGTTCATTATGATGAAGGTTTTTTTTTTTTTTTTTTTACATCTTAGCTGAATATGCTTGACATACTTTCTTATGCTTGATCTACCTTCCGGACTTATGGGCAATTTTAGCGGCTGTGAAGAAAACGATGTTGTAAAGAAAAATCAGTTCATCCATAAGGACGTGGATAATCCAAATTTGTCTTGCTTTAAATTTATGATAAAATATGCAACTTGTTATGGCCAAAAGCTCATATCCCCAACACGTGTCCATGGGGTCAACCGTTGGCCTGAATTAGGGGGTCGATAAGGTATTTCTTGTCCTGGTAACCATGTTAAGGCCCCCACCATACCTACAATGAGGGTCTGCTCACCATGAAACGTTTTTATTGTCTAGTTCCTATATATTTCGGAAAAACATTGATATTCCTTCAATATTATATTTGTGATATTATGGACCCCCGAATTTGAACAAAATTAATGGTTGGACGGCACACAAAATGAGGATTTTGGAAGTCCATATTATAAACTTCGAAATATGAAATGGTAATCAATTTCCGATTGCAGAATTTGAAAATATGGCCACAAATTAGCCCAGACACATTATTTGTTAGTTTTTTGCAGGTGCAAAAAAAGGTCGTGACACCCACACTTTTAGAGGCTTTAACAGGAAAACCATGAAAAGTTTCAAGTTGAAACTGATTTTCCTTCGTTTAGTATACCAAGGTATATTTTCAGGCAAATCTGAGTCGAATGACCGTGTAGACTTTGTTTCTGAATACAAATACCTGGGTGTCCACATTGATAGTAAACTGAATTGTAGGTGCAACACTGGGAAAGTTAGTGCTAAGTGCAACCAACGCATGTTTTATCGTAGGTGCATGCATGAAATCATTCATGCTCAAGGTGATATTTGATATTTCTTTCATCAGGCAGTTACTAAATCTGTTTTATCATTCTGTAGTGTAGTGTGGCAGTTCAGGGGCGTAAATCTGGGGTGGGGGGGATGGGGGTATATATCCCCCAATTATTTTTATAATGTTCCGAGAAGTTTTTGTCGTGTTTTTGTTGTGCATGTGGGTTGTTTTTGTCAATTTATCTACTTAATATTTTAATGTTCATATTTTTTTTATTATGGGATTACTATTTTTTCCAGATATTGTAAGTCATGTTCAATTCAGCCCTTGGCCACGAGTCATTGATTCAATAAACCATTTAAAAAAATGAATGAATGAATGAATGAATGAATGAATGAATGAATGAATGAATGAATGAATGAATGAATGAATGAATGAATGAATGAATGGATGAATGAATGAATGAATGGATGAATGAATGAATGGATCCTACGTACGCTGCTGTTGTCAGTCGCGCTGCATAATGCGAAAACCACCCTCACGATGTCCGCCTGTAATAAAGAGAGACAACAAAATGAAATTACGAGAATGAGTAATTAACGATTGAACGACCTGCCATTCAGACTCATTGCATACAGTAGGTATATATTGGTGTTTGAATAGTCCGCATAGTTACAGAAAAGCCATTGCCTTCACCCTGATTGTTCCTTGTTTGGGAGAGATCGAGTACGACCCTGTCTCCTTTTTAAAATGGTAAGAATTAATCTTCTTTGTTTCTTCATTCCTGGACAATAATTCTCCGTGGGTTTTCTCATAAGCGGTTTGGTATAAACTTGTACCTTTGAACATATACATGGTATCGGCCCTGATCCTGAGTGATGCATATTGCTCTGACATCATGATGACGTCATCAGGAATCAAGTCACAAGTGATTTTTGTTTGAAATGACAATTTTCTGTCATATGTAATTCATTAACAAAATTAACGATCAAGTTCATACTTTGGGGTCTGTTTTTCACTCACCAAATCCAATGCCGATGTAATGATGAAGTTCACAATCCTTCGAAAATATCCATTGTAAACTTCAATCAATGCCTCCAAACATCCCTGAATAAAAAAATAGGGCTACTAATAAAACTCTAAAAAAAATTAAAATTATTATAAAGCAACCAGAAATTGTCGTTCAATTAGCAACCGGCACACATACAAATAAAAACGCACACCTCAAGGCATTTTGTTTGTGCCGGCCACAGGAGCGCCATATTTTTTATTTGAAAAAAGAAAATCGAATTCCAAATTTCAGATAATTATTTGGTGATGATTGTTATGTTATAATGGTTCATTGTAATGTTTTGGTTGTTGTCTGCAGCAGACATTATACCACAGTCCTCATTATTGACCAACCCCATCACGCTATCAATTATTACTGTATTATCACTGTCCAATCACAATACGAGTTAGGAGTTCCCATCCCAGAGCCTACTTCATGTATTGCAAACGAGGTTAGAAATAAAGTAGGTCTGAGGACGAAGTTGGCTGGTAGCCTCCACGGACAAAAAATAAACGAAGCCAAAACGGGCATCAAAGTTAAGCAAAGATGAAAGCCCTTTGATTTGAAAATTAAAGGCTAGACGAAAGTTCGCAGGTGAGGGACGGAGACAGAGCTGAAACAAAGGGTCCTGCCCGTTTTGGGTCATGGTTGTTTTTTTTCCCGTGGTGGAAACTCGGACTGGGACCTTGATTGCCAAACAAAATCAGGCAAATTTAACTCACTGTTTAGCTGACAAAATTATCCACAATTTCCATGAGGCAAAGACAATTAAGCAGCCATATTGTTGATATGGTGAAGCGTATGCCGTTGTTAGGCAAAGCTAATTTGATTACGTAGTTAGACGCTGTAAAAGAGCAGTGACATTCATGCAACCCTAAAAAAAACATGTCTTTTTGAACGGTGTGTTTCTCAGGAAATATGCTCAGTATAATTGAAATATTAAATTATAACGAAAGAAGAAATTCTAAAGTTCATATCAGTGGAAAAAAAAAATGCCGTTATCGATGCCAAAAGGTCAATACTGGATACTGGTAATGCTGACCTTAAAGTCTGGAAGAAATCGTTCGAAAAATTCCCAAAATCTATGTATTCATATCAATTTCTAGGAATCTACTCAAGTTGTTATTTCACGAGAAACTGAACACTTACATTGTTTTGAATTTCAGCTTAATCTGTTAGAGTTACACCGTAAACTATCTGCATGGAAAATTTCGGCGAGGATTCGACCAAACAACACGTGGTTTTCAGCAAAGACCCTGAGCGCCGAAGACGCTATGGTTGACCTTTTCCGGCCCGGCAAACAATAACCGTAGCTCATATTAGCATATTAATTAGCGTCACTCGGCGTGACTTGGCGTGGTTCTCGGTATCGACCAATGGAAGCCGGCAAAAAAGGGTGATATTTGTTAATTAATAACTCGTGGAGGAGGGTTTTAAGCAGTTTTTTTTTTACTCCACACCATAATGGATGGAAACTTTATTCTCTTTAGCTTGAAAAGATTGACAGATATTGCAAACGCCAGTGTTACAACTTTCAGGAATACACGTAGCCAGGCCTATTTGTCCAATTCCACCGAAAAGTAGTGAACATCTCACAACAATTTTAAGTACATATTTGGGTCCTTATGAGGGAAATAAACCCTGAAAGTTGCATAGCGAAATGGTCTTCAAACGGGACAAATTCAATTTCAAAGGTTTCGCCCGCCAACATGAAAATGTCTGTGTACATGTACTTTCATTCAAAATAAATCGCCCTTCGCAACCATAATGGCTGTAAAGGTCCCCAGTATTTTCCCAGTTCAGTTTGAGGTCTCAATTCCTTTGTTTAGGGAGACTTTCGTTTAACATTTTGCAGCTGAGAGTGAAACAAAGTGATTTCAATTTGAAGCCTATAAGGCTAGACTGATATGTCTAACTTTTTGAAAAGATTAACCCATATTCTGCTGGCATGACCATTGATTGTATAGAAACAGAGACCGGTACAAGATGTTTCATTTGACACCGTTTATTGATGCAGTACTAAAGCGATATTGGACTGGTCATTTTATGCGCCAGTTCAGCTCTTGTGCATGTGTTGCATGTTTTTACTGTTAAAGTTTTGGGACTGTTTGCACTAGATTGGCGTATATACAGGGTGGATAATAAAAACCCGAAACCGAGATATTATTGCTAATTGGAACAGAAGTAGGGCACATGTGAATCAAAGGGAGATATCCTCTGTAAGGGTTGAATCTCCTCTTTAAAATGACACCCTGGTCATGTCATTACATTCACGGTTGACTGAGCAGTGACCAATTTTATGAAAGGGTCTATTTAGAGGCTTGCACCATATTTCATGGTGAATTTTTTCCCCACCTGCCTTGATTGGCAACCATAGTCTTTCACTCTGTTACAATGGACACAACAAAAATCACAATTGAAAAGTGGCACAATTCTCTAAATAGACCCTTTCATAAAACTTGGTCACTGCTCAGTCAACCGTGAATGTAAGGACATGATCAGGGTGTCATTTTAAAGATTCAACCCTAACAAAAGATATCTCCCGTTGATTCACATGTGCCCTACTTCTGTTCCAATTAGCAATAATATCTCGGTTTCGGTTTTTGTGATTCACCCTGTAAAATAACTAACCAAGTAACGTATTATTAGGAAAAGCAACATGTAGTCCATGGACCTAACTAGCCTGGACCCACCCCCCCCCCCCAAAAAAACACAAGATCACCTACCGGTACCCTCCGATGGAGGTATTGTAATCTAGTTGCTATATTTTGTATGTGTTCCACCCCTATGGTTTTTATTTTGACATGATAGCCGTTGTAGAGTGTAACTTGTTATTATTTATCACCTCCTGAATGATCAGACCCCCAGCAGACAGCCAGTTTTTTTCTTCTACAGACATTTACCTTGATGCGCATGCGTAGAAAGTTGTGTTTAATCAAGTCGTATACTGTTATGCCACCTCAGCATGGGCGTCGCGAGGGGGGGGCAAGGGGGGCACTTGCCCCCCCCCCCGCCCGAAAAGAGAAAAGAAAGAAAAAAAGTAAGGAAAAAAAAGAAAAAGAAAAGCAAAAGAGGCGCGAAGACAAAGTGGTGCAACTTTAATGGGGGGGCCAAAATGTCCCTGCCCCCCTCTGAAACTGATAAATTGAGAATGTATTGAAAAATACAAGCATTTTTTGGCAAAATATTTTTCCCCCCTCTAGAAAAATCCTGGCAACGCCCATGCACCTCAGATGGGTACCTACATTTGGTTTTCCCATGGACTAATAAGCGATGTTACCTCATCATATATTTTGCTTTCGTCGATTTCATCAACTGCGGCATTGATGCCTTCCTCTGGAATCCTGAAACAAGTGAAGGGCACTACTCGGCCACCGTAATTCGGCAACTTGGCGTAGGAACTGTTGTAGTAATCATCATAGTCATATACACCGCAGCACTTTTCCTGCGCATAACACAAACGGTGTCAAACGTTATGTATGGAAATCATATAAACGGTAAAAGGAGCATTACGGCCTGAAATCCCCGAAGGTGTCATGTTTTTCGATCGTTTACTTATACTTTTTTAAAGGTCTAGTTGAAAGGAAACTAACCTTATCCAATTCTTATACCGTTCCCGGGGAAGGCGAAAAAATAGGTTGTTTACATCGGACATGACGGAGTACGCATACGTATTTCCTGTCGTTTTTTTTTTCATTGTACGATGCACGCTGTGCAGTGGCAGTTCTAGGGGGGGGGGCTGGGCTAGGGGGCTTTAGCCCTCCCCCCCCAAAAAAAAAATGTGTCTAGCCACCCCCCACCAAAAAAAAAATACACACAAAAACATTGCACTACCAAAATGTAAGAATTTTACGTATATGCGAACGGTCTCCACCTCTAAACAAAATAGTTGTGAGAGGGATGGATTTGTAGTTGTGCCTGATTGTAAGATTTTACCCACGCTCCCCATTGAAAATATGGCAGGAGCCCTACATCTCAGCACGCCTGCCTGGAAAAAAATCTGGATCCATCCTGGTAGCCCCCCAAAATTATTGGCTCTAGAACCGCGCCTGACGCTGTGTGCGTGTCACTTAAATTACAAACAGTACAAATACAGAAATGTTGCTTCTTACGCATCCACAGAAGGTTGCAGCCCAGTAAATCGGTCCGAAATTGCCTACGCCGGCCAAATTGCGATTTGCATGCCCTTAAAATCTTCAGTATTTGAACATGCTGTGGGCCATGAACTTGAGGGTTTGTAAAAAAAATATAGGTGGAAGCTGTGCACAGGACTGTGAGCTTGTAGTTCCATTCAATTTGGATGAAATTGGGGCCCTTAAAGCGCTCTATTTTGCAATGCAGTGTACGAATCGTTTTTCAAAATGGCGATGGGCTTCAGGACTATTTCAGGGGTGATCATCTTCGGATAGAAATTTGTCCTAAAAATCATCAGTTTATGAAACTGAAAGACGATGAAATAAGCTTTAATTTGATGTGTGTCTCGAACACCTTGGAGAGTTGAGTTGTGAGTATTTTTCCCGATTTTTTTTTTGCCGAGTAAACGTAGCTCTCGTCGGATCATTGTAGGAGAATGTGACTCGTCTCATTCTCTCAACTTTCTATCATTACTTTAGAACTTCATTACGTTTTAGAACTCACATGACTCTGGAGATCATTCATGGTCTCAGTAATTGATAAACGATCGGGCATTCCGTAGAACAGAGTTACATCATCGTACAATTCGTCATCCATCAAGTCCTGTATCTTTAGGCAAATAAATCAAGACATTCTTATCATGCAAATTTGTTTGAAACGATTATAAAGACTTAGGCCTACCTTGGACTTGAATGTCTCAGTAAAATTCTTGACGCAAGCATAATGAAAAGGATCCCCTACCACACAGACATACATTTCCTGAGCGGGAAAATGACAGTCTGTAAGCTAAATCGTTTCGGAAAATAGGAAGCCGACAAAAACGAATCATTTGCCGACAAAAACTAATTGTTTCTCTCTCTCCTCTCTTGCACTGCCCATACGTAAATTTTGCTCCACAATATCGTTTCATTTTCCAATTTCGTGGGGGTGTTTGTGCAACAAGGGTTTTCAAAGTCAAAGGTTGTTTCTCGCTTAAAATAACCCGGATGTACACACAAAGTCAATGGACATCGCGATACGCATGATACGACGTTGTTGCACAGATACAGAGCGAATTCGCGCGAGATACGATATTTGTTGCAGAATCGGCTTACGACCTTGTTGTACTGAGACGACTTACACTGCCACATTTTGACTGAGTACAGTGTAATTAGTTAAGGCAAATTCGTCTCAGGTGGTGATGTGCGTTTCTCTTTTGTGGTCGCTCATGATTTGTTTTTTAATTGTCATGCATTTTACATTTTTTATATGCAAGCTGCCACACAACGACAGCGCCCAGTTACAGCAAAGTACTCATGGTATCCCCCCCCCCAAAAAGGAACCAAATTATTTTAAAAGTGACGTCGCCATTAAGGCGGGCAATGCGTACACCACCATCTTTTCCTCAAAATAATTTGGTTAAAGGGTCAGAAATTGCCTCAGATCGCACCACAGAGCATCAAGAATCCAAGAATTGTTCGGGGCCTTTAAGCGAGTTTCTTGTCCTGCGAGTACGTTCAGAAGCATCTTCTGACAAAGGACAGCGCCTCACTTTCAAGAAAGTCCTGGAAGTTGGGAAAACTCTTGAGACAGCCACCAAAGATCTCCGCTAGATCAAAGGAGCATACAACACAGCCGCTGTTCAAGCAGTGCAACATCGACCTCGACAAAAGACGCCAAACGCTCATCCGCCCCCAAGCCCAACGCCCGCCAGGCCATGTGTCCCAATTGCGGATACGACCCAAATTAAGTCATGCCACGTGCCCTGCTAGAGGCCAGCAGTGCAAATCCTGTCACAAAACTGGACACTTCAGCGAAGTTTGCCGATCCAAGCGCAAACACACGCGAGCTGTGACTGCTCCCACTGAATCTGAAGATGAAACTGAGTTCTTCGTCGGCTCAGTATCGGGCAACAGTGACCAATCACACACTTCATGGCGTCAGACCATCATTGTTGAGGACAAGCCCGTCAACATCCTGTTCGACACCTGGTCAGATGTAAACATACTGCCGTTACATGTTTACCGCACCCTCAAGCTCAGTGACACGACCTTGCAGTTCACGCCTTCAACCCGTTTGTGTGGTTTCTTCGGCGGAAAAGTCAAATCGAGAGGGCAGAAGCGTCTTTCCTGTGTTATCAAGGGCAAGTACCATGTTCTGACTTTTCTCGTTATTGATGATGGTGAGCCAGTTTTGGGAAAACATGCCTGTGTGTCTCTTAACCTGGTGCAGCGTGTGTACACCTTGATCAATGACCGCAGTGTTTTCGAGGAAACCGGACAATGCCACACCACACTGCGTCCATGCCCCTCGTCGCATCCCCTTGCCCCTGCATCCAAAGCTCAAGACGGAACTGGACAAAATGGAGAAACATGGGATCATCTCGCGCATCACAGAGCCTACTGATTGGTGAGCTCCGATCGTGTTCGCTCCCAAGAAAAATGGGAACATCAGGATCTGCGTCGATCTGCGAATGCTGAACAAAGCCGTGGCAAGAGGGCACTTCACCATACCTACCTTGGAAGAAGTACTGGGTAAAATTGCCGGTGCCCAGCTGTTCTCCATCCTTGATACCAAGTATGGGTTTTGGCAAATTCCTCTCCATCCTGATAGCCAGAAGCTAACCACATTCATCACACCGTTTGGCAGGTTCTGCTTCAATCGCTAACCATTTGGCATAACGTCAGCACCCGAGCTGTACCAGAGAATCATGAGTGATCTGCTGGTAAATCTCCCAGGAGTTGTCGTCTACATGGACGATGTTCTCGTCACGGGCGCTACACAGCAGGAACATGATACACGTCTTCGTCATGTTCTCAAAATCCTCCAAGGAGCTGGGTTGAGGCTCAACAAGGACAAGTGCAAAATTGCACAAAAACAGGTGAATTTCCTCGGCCATCGACTTGGTAAGGAAGGAATTCATCCTGACCCTGCCAAAGTAGACGCGATCCTGCAAATGTCGCCGCCTACAACGAAGGAGGAAGTCGAACGTCTCATGGGGATGGTCAACTGGCTTTCTCGCTTCATACCCCATTTAGCCTCTGTAGCCGCACCGATCAACGACCTGATGAAAGATGACATAGAGTGGACTTGGGGTCCAGTGCAACGAACCGCGTTTAGACAACTCAAGACTCTGCTAACCACAGCCCAAACGCTTGCATACTACGACCCAGCAAAGCCAACAATGATCAGTGCTGATGCCAGCAGTTACCGCATTGGTGGATACATCCTTCAGAAGCAGGAAGACGAGTCCTGGAGGCCAGTAGCATATTGCTCCCGAAGCCTGACGCGTACAGAACAACGCTATGCACAGATCAAAAAGGAGCTACTCGCTGGTGACTGGTCATGTGAGCGTTTCTACATCTATCTTCGTGGTCTCCGAGTGACGCTCCAGACAGACCACGAACCCCTTGTGTCCTTAATCAACCTGAAGGACTTGTGTGATGCACCCCTGCGTTGCCAACGACTTCTGATGAGACTGATGAAGTACAACTGTTATGCAGAGTACACCCCGGGTAAGAACCTGGTTGTGGCCGACGCACTCTCACGAGCCCCTCTCCATCGTGAAAAAACGACAGAGTCCAATGACGAGTTGGAAGACGAGATCGAAGCCCGTGTACACCTGATCACTTCCCAGTGGCCCACATCTGATGCGAAACTGGTTGAAATAGCCGCAGAAACCAGCCGCGACCGTACCCTGAGTGCAGTCATCTCTGTCAAAGATGGATGGCCGAAGTACCAGAAAGATGTTGAGCCAGAGTTGAGACGGTTCTGGGATGACCAGGACAAGATCAGCCTAGTAGGTGGTATTCTCACATATGGTCACTGCATTGTGATACCACTGAGCCTGAGACAACAAATGTTGTAGAGAATCCATGAGAGTCATCAAGGCATCTCGAAAAGCCGTCTCCGAGCCAATCAGTCTGTGTGGTGGCCTGGTATGAGTACCGACATAGCCCCGCATTCTTGCCCACATTGCCAGGATATGCAACCATCACAACGAGCCGAGCCCCCGTTGTCTACACAACTACCACAGAGACCATGGCAGCAAATTGCCTGCGACCTAGCTGAGGTGAAGGGGAAGATGTACCTTGTGGTAGTAGACTACTGTTCTCGATGGATAGAGTTACATCACCTCCACTCGACAACAGCCAAATCAGTGATTAACTTCATGAAGGCGACATTCGCTAGATACGGCATTCCTGAAGTGGTAGTGACTGACAACGGTCCACAGTTTCTGGGCGAATTCGACCAATTCGCTCGTGAGTACAACTTCCAACACACCACCTCAAGTCTGCATTACCCACAGGCAAGCACAGAAGGCTGTACACATCGCCAAGAGGCTGTTGAGTCAAGCTGATCCAGTCCATGCCCTTATGATGTACAGGTCAACTCCTTTGCCTAGCCTTGGTAAGAGTCCAGCAAGTCTCCTAATGGGAAGGGAGATACGCACAACACTTCCAACCTTGCCGCAATCTCCAGCCTAAGAAGATCAACTACGACAAGCTAAAGGCTGCAAACAATGTCAACAAGATGAAGAGCAGACAAAACTTCAACAAACGACAGGGGGGCAAGAGACCTGGATGATTTGACACCTGCAGACAAGGTCAAGATCCGAACCAAAGGACAGTTGAGCCCAGAAGGTGAAGTTGTACGCCATGCTGGTACTCCGCGGTCCTACATCATCTGCATCAACGGCACCGAGTACCGTCGAAACAGACGTCACATCATCCTGCTGCTGTCCAAACCAACACCAGATCCAATCCTAGACATCACGTTACCACCTAAGGATCCCCCACCAGCAGAAGCTCGACCCACTCGAGTTACCAGAGCACCAGTCTGGCACTAAGACTACATCATGTCTTAACACTAGCCTTGTTGCACAGTTCGTCGAGTTCATCAAAATCAATAATTAGTGTTTTGATACCTAATCAATCAGAATCAATCAGAGAAAAAACACACTTTGACTCGCAATTTCAGTTAACTTTTATTGGACACTGAACTGCAACAACATGTTAACTCGATATTCTGCAAGAAACCAGATCTCATGTGAACTTGCTGAACAATAAGCAACTCTATTTCGGTGCAGAAACTCTTTGATTATTCAAAGTAAAAGAACTGAACTTTAGATTGATTCCAGTTAATTGCATATTAATGAATACCTTGGAGAGTTGATGGTTTCTGATTGGTCGAGACTCGATCACGTGGCCGTGCATTATCGGCGATATAAAGACCGGCTTCAAAGAACAAGCGAAAAAATGGCCCCTGAACCAGCATTGATCCAGCCCCATGGAAGGCAATGATTGGCCAAATTTATAACAGTCATACGGCAGCTTGTAACAATACAGCACTGCACATGCCCTCAACCACCTTCGCGTGAGACTGACGCGCGCGTACGCTACACAGTTCACGTATGTTTCAGCCGCTCATTTAGTTTGCGCGCGTGCACACTCAAAATATAAAATACTGATAATCAGCAAACATGGATGCCTGCAGTCGCAGTTTGACCCACTGAAGTATCGGTCAACATCCCGCTCGAAGTACTTTGATAACAAGAAAATTTCCACGTGGACAGGAATTTAGGGCAATCAAAGTCACTTTTGCAAACCTTAGCGCAAAAAACAGAGAGTATTTGATGCATTTTTTTTGTTTTTCCGTGTCGTGTAGTACGAAAGTATTGGGTCACAAATTCAAAACAGGTGACAGTTTTTAGGGGATAATTTTTCAGTTTTGCCGAGTAATTGTAAACTTGTCTTCACTGATAAATGGTAAAGGATGCCACGAAAAGTGCGATGTATAAATATCATTTTAGTCGGAAACCGTTTCAATGAGAAAAATAAGGTCTCACGTTATACGTTTTTTTCGTTGAATGTAACGTTATTGTGCACGTACCTGTACACAGACCCTGGAATCTGGCCCGTAAACATGGCTAGCCACGCGCCCTGCGCCGCGGCGCTCCGTTTGTAATCTTTCGACGCGATGGAAATGTATACATTTAACTGAAACGATTTACAACTGACTGGTTCCCGGCCCTGAAATGCAGTTAAGTACGATCATAGAGGGCACTGGGACCAGTTTATTTTTGCACTAAGCTTTCAAAATGGGTTTACTCGAAAAATGACGATTTTTATAAGCTACAGGTTTCTTTCTTACATCAAATCACCTGAAAAATGAAAATAATCTATCATCATCTCCGATGGTACTACGGCTGATCTAAGGTAAACCCGGCAAACTATCCAAATGTGTAAACCAAACTCAAAAGCGAACGATGTTTTTCCTTTTCATTTTGTACGTATTTTGTTCATAATTATTGTTTTTTTATGTATTTGAAAAGGTTTTTAGCGCCGTTACCACACTGTAGAGACAATTTATATCTTTGTTCACTTGGTCTACTGATAATTTTTGGTTTGAATCATCTTAAGTACGTTTGAGAAGGATACATTTTAAGACATGAAAACCAGACAATCGTTCAGTGCGTCGTCTGCTACCGCTGTTTGCAAGCTGACGACGCAGAGGAAACCATTGCGCATGCGTGAGAAGACAACTAAATGCACGCACGGTCTATGGGGCTGAAACCATAGATATAGCATAAAAAGACTAGATCGGCAGCGCGTCCACACGCGCCCATTCACTGTGCGATAAATCTCCGCCATTTTTGTTGTCTCTCATGGACGCGCAACAAATTAACGTAAAGTAATGGAGCCAAATGTATCTTTCCTCCAGCACGTGACCTAGCTCAACGCGCGGGAAGCTAGAAATGCGCAACGAGTATTTACGCGATGCGCACACGCGTTAGCGGTGCATGGTCATTGATCTCCATGTACACGTATGTATATGGAGATCAATGAGCATGGTGCACTCGTGCGCGTAAACAGAGTTGCGTTTGTCACGTTTTCGCGCAGTATTTGTATCTTTCCTCCAGCACGTGACCCTCTATGCAAGTCTGCGCGCGTGGACGCGCTGACGATCTAGTCTTTTTATTCTATATCTATGGCTGAAACATACGTGAGTTGCTATGGGTGCGCGCGCGCGTAAGGAAGTTTTAAAACGACTGGACATCGTACATACAGCAGTGCAGTATACTGAGGATGTTTACGACGAAAGCGTAGATCTACGATTTATTTTCTTTAAACACTTCGCCCAACGACATTTTTACCTTTCCTAAACCAAGCATCTTTGTAACTCTGGACACAAGGAGTGTGTAAACGAAATTTCAGGTAAAAATATGAAAACATTGTTGTAATTTGTTTCGCTACGGCAGAAGAAGTCCAAACCCTGGACGCCGTACGCGACGCGTACGCAATGAAGACGTTGTCCAGCAATGTCCAGCACGGCCTGGGCCCGGCTGTGGTGTATATAACAACGCTTATCGAAGAGACAGGGTACCACACATAAGTTAAAATATGGCCCATGAACATGAACACAAAAAAGTCTGGAAATATCGCCGAAAGAAAGTCACAAAATTGGATCATTTTAACTGTTTATTTCGTTAAAAAGGTATTTATTAATAGGAATAACAGTGTGAGGATCCGGTCTTCACTGCGTGATAATAACCGGGTTTGGGGGTGACCGCTGTTAATGGACCGAGACGAATAACAGCGGTCACCCCCAAACCCGGTCATTATTCGTCTCGGATCCTCACACTGTTATTCCCTTATTGATGATTCACTTTAATTGTTCATTAACCAGTGTTTCCTTTCAGAAAAAGGGGAGATGTTATAACATGCCTTGCGCACTGTGTATTGTGACATGAACTGCACGTTCTGTAAGTACATGCGTCTATGAATAAATGAACCCCAATTGATGAGTCCGTACAATTTTTTTCTGTCAATTTACATCAACCTGAACCCAGTATCATAACAGGAAGTTTTTTGAAACATTACGTGTACATCCAATTCTTAAAACATTATCGACATCACGTTCACGAGACTTTTTGTAGATGAAGGTTCACTCTTTCCTTTGATTACCTCAACATTTGGGCGGCTTTCGCCGTTGTAAAAAAAAAACCGAAAATTTCATCACGTAATTTTTTAGCTGATTTATCCATGAAATAATATCGTAAAAATGCATCGAAATCCTTCTTTTTTTTTTTTTTTTTTAAAGACCGTAATGGATGTATATGTATTAGGTCTTTATCTACCTAAAACAGCTTATTTTGTATGGATCGGTGGTGGTTTTGCATCTGAAACCCTTTTTACAGCCATCGTTCGCTAGCCCCACGTTGCTGTCAGTTTGTGGGCGAAAAAATAAAACAGCTAAGCGTGACACGGCAAATGACTGCTTTGCTGTAATGAATACTGTCGTTGTGCAGTAGCTTGTGTACATGTAGTAGTACTAGTAGGCCAGCCTTGATGTAAAAAAGTTCTCTGGCTAATAATTTCACGGCATTTCTGAGTAATAGCTGGCATCCATGCTAGATCAATTCTTTGAACCATAACAAACAAGATGTGGGTGGATGCCCTCGTTGATTTTGACCCTAAATATACCTTATTTGCATAAATCATTAATCCCTGCCGTGTAATATATTTTCCCCCATATTAGGGTATACTTTGTACTTCTTTTTTCTTTTTTTTTCATTTTGCTGATTTGACTTACATCCTTAGTTCAGTAACATTTTCTAAAGCATATAAGTGACTGAATATTATTATGAGGACATAGTAACGATCCAAAACAGCTTTTGCTGGAGCGAGCACCTTTAATGTTTACTATGCAGTGATTGCAGAGGGCAGAGGCCAGACGAAAGGTTGGTATAAGGTTCTTACTCCGACACATTGACTGACTACTCCTCGATTAATGTGTGTCATAAATTTTACTGTATATATTCGTTTCGCTGTAGCAAGTGCAGAAAAGCTTATGTGAATAATGTGTTTTTCCTTATCTTGGTTTTATAACCTTTAAGTAGAAGTTCCAGTGTGCAAATTTGAAC
Source organism: Patiria pectinifera (assembly GCA_029964075.1). Taxonomy (NCBI): domain Eukaryota; kingdom Metazoa; phylum Echinodermata; class Asteroidea; order Valvatida; family Asterinidae; genus Patiria; species Patiria pectinifera. The sequence goes on from JASAOE010000024.1 coordinate 73,504, forward strand.
TAATGCTGAGCAAGCTAAGCACAATTTGCAGGTTTTTCTTTAATGTACAGAATTTATCAGAATTTACGGTGATCTATGATATGTGTTTGTTATATTTGTATTACATGAATATAGAGTTCTTTAAATTTTGCAAGCCAAACCAGGCGCCGGAATGACTTGTACTTAATTTCGAGATGAATGATACATAAGGACTTAGTTGTCTAACTGGTTTGATTACCACTGTACATAATTTTGTTTATTTGAATTACATAATATTTGTAGATGATTCAAATGGCGAGGACACCATTTTCTAAAAAGAGGGGAGAATGTCACCAGCCTAAAAAAAGTCCCCCCATAATTTTGTAGTTTCTTCCAAAGTACTGTTTTCTTATTTAAATCTGTTTCATTATTAATTAAATCACCAACGGCCAATCACAATAGCCGTAGTGAACGGGACCCTGGTTAGCGTCATTGCAATGCTGACCGGAGACGAGGAAAGACCATGTCATAATTTGCTTTCCTTTTCCCGTTTATGCAGGTAAATATTTTGTACTTTTACCTTTTACATTTCGTAGTTAATTTATCATGAACAAGTATGTAGATGTATTCATGTGATTTCCTGAATAATTCTGCTTGTAAGTGTTGCTCTTTCGAAGCACAGATTCATGTGAACATGTTCCCGCTTACTTTCAGTTTTGAATTATTCTTAACCTTAATCAGTCTAGATTTACTGTAAATTATTATTGCATTATCTTCTTGATCTTGTGGAACGAGTAGTTTGAAGTATTTTGTTTCATTATCTTGGATGTTGATGCTATTTTCAGTAAAAACCTTAATTTTCCAAGATGGCGGCCGTAAGATACGGTTTGGCGGGAAACCACCAAAAGCCATTTTCCATTTTCTTTAATCGTATCGTTAACTTAATAGTTAAGTGTTTCCTAGAAATAATATAGATACAGATAGTTTGCACTCTTATTTCGTTTTGTTTATTCCATTTAATTATGTGTTTGTAAATATTAATTGTCATTGCAATGCTGACCGGAGACGAGGAAAGACCATGTCATAATTTGCTTTCCTTTTCCCGTTTATGCAGAATAAACCAGCACAAAACAGAAACCAAATCGCCGAGTCCTCTTCCCACTTTTCGACTCTTAACACCCAGGGTCACATATGGAATGTCAACTTCACCACATGTAATTTGAGCCACCCGACCCTCACAACCAGCCCATTCACCCTGGCATGTCTGGAGTATCTCTCAGGCCCCAAACAGCCGTTAAAACCACAGACATAACCCCATTAGACATTCCATTTTGGTCACAGGGGTGATCGAACTAATCCCAATGTTTATAGTGCATTTGTACACAAGCCTATGTAAATGTGCACAAGCACACAGGGTTTTCCCGCCATTTCCAACCCCTTCAGTAGGATCACAAGACTGACACCCCCTCTAAAGGACGTACTATGGTCCATACTAGGATCTGGTGATAGATGGCCCCGAGTGAGTTTACCACGTGGCCAGGACAATATAAAACATAAAAAATGTGAAGATTCCATATTCCCTTCTGAATCCCGGTAACCCCAAAGATTCGCGCATTTACCTTGTCTCCAGATATCATCAAGTAGTCTTGCCAAACCTTAGTATTGGTGAGCTTCAAATTCACCAAGTTGCTTACTGACACAGTTAACCCTATTAAAACCTCATGGAAATGCATGCAAACAATGATAACGATGTGATATTTAGTCAAGCAAACAGAAACGGGGAAAACGAGGTGTCTGTTAATTGGCCTAAGTAGTAAAGGGTTGCCTAACGACTTGAACTTAAGTTGAAGGAAATGCCCAAAATTTATTGGAAAGAAAATTAATGGAAAGAAAACATACCGACATTGACATAATAAATTATGAAAAGCACTTTTTTGGAGAGGGGGGGGGGGCAGATTTCCTTAAACTTATTCAAGTCTCCTACGTTAGGCGACCCTTCGCCTAAATCAAGCCCAGTTTACGGACAGCCAGCTCGTTTGCCCGTTTTTGTTTCCTGAGCTTAATATCATAATGGTATCATTGTTCCCATGATTTTCCATAAAGTTTTAATAGGGCAACTGTGCAATTAAGCAGCCTGATGAATTTGATGTTCATTAATACCGAGCTTTGGCAAGACTACTTGATATCTAGAGACAACGTAAATGCGCGCAATTTTGGGATATAATAGTAGCCATTTTGCATCGTTGATATGCCCTCATAATTATTCAGTCACTTAGATGCTTAACAAAAATGTTATTTAAGTTATGGTGTGTCAGTAGAATCACTAAAATAACTTTAAAAACAACAACAAATGTATATACCCAAATATGGGAATAAATATATTACGCGGCAGGGATTAACAATTCATGCAAATTATTTATATTTAGGGTCACAATTAATGATGGCATCCACCTGCATCTTGTTTGTTATGGCTGTAAGAATTGATCTAGCATGGTTGCCAGCTATGACCAAAAAATGCCGTCTGAAGTGTAATATTCCTCTTTGGCCGGTCCACTATTGATACCCATGTTGATTCGCACATTATTAACATTAGGCATAGGCCTTAAGGATTGTACATAAACATAATGTATTTACTTACCTGATTAACGTAGGTCATCGAAACGATGAAAAATGCTGCCTGAAACACAAGTGCACCGAAAAGAACAAAGAGCATCTTCGGAGAAAAAAAGCAAATGGCACAATTTAATCAAACGAACCAGATACGAAAAGGCGTAACATAAATATGTTTGTTGGACTGCACACAAACAAAATCGAAGATAACCTAACATTCAACAAAGCAAATGTTTTAAAATAGTTCTTTGTTATTGAATTCATAAAAACGTAATCGCAACATACGGTCTCTTATCCCTTGCAATCTTCACATCAAGACAAATGGAGGAAATGACTGATTGCCAACAGAAGGAAGTTTGCAAGTATGCACAAAGTACTTGTTCAAGTACAATTCCAGTTTAGAAAAAAAGAGTGACAACTTTTTAATTTGTTGCCAGTATATTTCAGTGGATAAATTCATTCCACAGCATTGTTGTGTCTTGGGGGGGGGGGTCGTTTCAGGGGGCCACGAGCCCCAAATGTTCCTGTTACACATTATTCCTTTCAAAACGTTCAACGCATGAGCACCAGGACCGCCATTCTGCCGCTACAGATGAAAACAAGCGGGGGTCGTCAACGCAACGCATTATCTGTAAATGTATATTAATTTAAGGCATCGTGAAGATATTATCCCCCCCCCCCCAAAAAAAAGTGGATAGCAAATAATATGACACAAAAAGACGATTTTCTGACGTAAGTGCACCTTCTAACTTCAAATCTCAACAGATAGACTTCCTTTCCAATGCATTGTAGATTGACATTCTAGTGAGTCGTTTTGCGTTTTGATCAATGAAAATAGCCTGAAATATTTTGAACAAGTCTTGCTTAATTCATGTATAGGCCTACATTGAAAAGGGAAAACAGGGAGAAAAAGCCATGCTCCTTATTGTTTAGTCTCGCAATCACGAAATGGATTCCGCTGATAACGATTAAGATTCAGAAGATGCTGTTTCATATTTTTGATAGCAGCCTCTTGTGTATACAGTTCCTACTAAATTATAGCACTTGGGATTCGCTTCTTGTATATATTTAGCTGTCTTTTTCTTTTAACAAATGAAAACATTGAATGCGGAATTAAAAAGTATTGAGAACCAGTCTTTTTTTTTTTCACTTGAGCAATATTTTCGCCCTGAATCGTTTCCGGGTCTTTTTATACGACGGCGTCTGACGTGTTAGGCCTATACATGTATGTTCAAGTAGTATATAGGCGTACTGAAATAACTACGGCTCAGTGCATGTTTTAGGCATTTCTTTCCTTAATTTTTTTTTTTTTATGATGTGTTCCATGTTTAAATATACATGCTCTCGTCATCACCTCTGCATATTGCTACCAAGTTAACTTAAGCACAAAATACGACTTACTGTTAAATCAAAACATTTAGGACGCCCGCTCCTGCAGCAATGGTCGGAGGTGCACTTGATCAAGTCGAAAAGATGCAGCAAAAGAATTAAGCCTTCGGAGACGATAACGACGATGACGTACATCTTCGCAAAGTTCGTTACCCATAGAAAGAGGCTCGAGTACGGTATGGTGCTGCTAGTTATCATGTCTTGGATGTTAAAACCCTGGTTGTCGGAAGATGCGGAAAGGGCAGTGGAAAAGGGTGGGGGAGAAAAAAATCCACAAAGTTATCACGAAATAGATATGTGGATTTTAGTTTAAAAAAACTAGGAAACTCCAACGTGTGTTGATCCATCGCAAATTGAAGTATTTCATGTAAGGGATATTCAGTCCGAATTTTAGCCCAGGAAATTAATTCTGGTTAAAATAGGAACATTTTTAAACTACAATTTTTAAACTCTAACATTTTAGTACACGAGAACAAACAAAATGACGCCACAAGGATTCATATTCCAGTATTTGTGGAGTAGTTTGTTTTTATCGGCAAAATGTATACTAACCATATTACAGGCGTGACACACAAGTGCAATGAATGAAGCACACAGAGCACTGTCACCCATTTCTTTGGTGGAGCCCATTTTCTGATTGAAAATTCCTGTATTGACAACGAAAGGAACGGAAGGACGGGCAGACAAACAACACACACAAAAAATAACTCCAATTAAAATCTGTCCAATTGCAGCGTTTCATTTTAGTACACAGATGACTCCCTACAGCATTTATAATAAGCACTTTTTCCCTACAGAATGTGTAGAATTTTGGTGGGACCAAAATAAATTTTTGTTATAACCGGAATTTCGTCCTATCCTGTTTCGTACAACCGGTAGCCGACTATATGCGCTGATAATAATTGGCGATGCTTCAAAATACAGTATATATCATGCCACTATGACCAAATATAACAGTGGTAAATACAACAGTGTTGAATTGTTCGGTTTTGCGTCCGGGAGGTCGCAGGCTCTGACATCGTCTAGTCAATTTCTTTGTTCAAACTTAACATGTAATTAGCAACAATAGCAACAGTGATAAGAAATGATTTTCTCCTGCCCCACGTACGTGCTAGGTCTAGGCCTACCCTAGAGAGCTTAGAAAGAATTCCTGTGACAATATCTTTTGCAAGTGTGCGAAAAGCCCCAGAAAAAAGCAAGTTCGAACGTGTACTTACACCAAATGATCGTCAAATGCGTATCCGAATTGGATCGACTTTCGGAGGGCTTGTGCGATGACTTGGACTTGAACTGACTTTACACTGTAGGCCTTCAAAGAAAATGACTTTTCGACGCGCAAGCTGGTTTTATATTGTAGTATCCTTGCATGAAAGCTGTATATTAGGCACATAGTGATCCGAAACCACACACCCAAACCCAGACGGTAGCGTCAGTATCACACTGGGAGGAAGGTACACTTATCATAATTTATGCCTACGTCACCAAGTTGATGAGCAGGTCGTATGACGTTGCTAGAACATGAATTATGCAGATTCGTGCCAACGGCCGAGGCATGCGCCAGATGAAAGCGCTGGCTCCCTATGCAAACGATATCCTGGCAAAGCTGACCGTCAAGACAGCGGCGGTTTATTCCCCCATGGTCGAACTAGCCCGTTTGGCGAGTCAAACATTATTAGTACAGCTACGGGCAAAGATGAAAAAAACAGAAAGAAATAAATCATTGCATTCAGAAAGCAAATCTGTTGCTGTATCAATTTATGGTTAAATAGATCTGTTTATTAAAACACTGACGAGATTGCCTCAGGATACTCAAAAAAGGACAACGCGGCGGGCAAGCCCAGTTACGGCCCTGATCAAATTACATTACATTTGAACGGCATAAAAACAAAAACGACATCGACAATGCATTTTTTTCTTTCTAGTTTATTCATTTTTGTAGTTTAAAAACAACAATGTCACTGATGTTCATCAACTTTTTCGCTTGCAACAAAAGTGCTAAAAGTCTTAACTTGGCCGACCGGTGCTTAATTGAACAACTAACCTGATTGCAACTTCGTCAAACATCACCACTGAGACAAATTTCTTTTGAAGGCCCATCTTTTAAAAAAAAAGGTGGATTTTATAAAAAAAAATTATAAATATTTTATAAATATTTTATAAATATTGTTTGCGAATTGCTAATGACTAGAGCTTGTTGTTGACAGTTGTTGAAACAAGTATTCTGTGTCAATTTCTTCGTTGTTCCAAGCAGTCAGAATGATGCACAATAAATTGCTCTTTTTTGACGAAACAGGTTTCTAGGGTCATTGCGTTTTAATGGTGATATTATTTGAACGGATTGGACAATTTCAGTAATTTCTTTGTTACCTAAAACTGTAAAAGTAGTTTCTGAAATAGGTTTTCCTGTCATTATACTTATTTTGGTGCTACATATTTTTTTTTAATATTAAATATATTTTTGGAGGTTTGGGTTCAGCTTCTTCTTTTTTTAACTCGCCCTGCACTGCTGTTTAATTTAAATAAATGAAACGAGAACTGTTTTACACTCAAGGCTTCTGCACAGTTTTCAGGAGCCCATACATAAAGCTTGATCTCATTCCATGCCCACGACGCGGCGCTAGTATAGCGCCGTGCGTGCGATGCATGACGTGTTCGCAACAAGGTATGCATTATGGTATGCATCTACTACCATCATCCGGGACATCCATGTGCCTACGTACTGCATAATTCATGTTTCCAGTGATGCTAAATGACCTCCGTCAAAGATACTAGAGAGGGGAGAGGGGAAGATAGGACAGTCCGCGCAAAACGGTGAAACCGGAAGTACTTGCTCAAAGGTCACGCTGGGGAAGGGCGCCTCCTACGGCGGGCAGGTAAAACTTGCGACCAATAGCACAGCGCCATACAGTTTACAATGGGGAAGTCGAAGATTTGGTGCGCTGCAATTAATTGCCAAAATAGCCCCCCAAAAACACCACAACTGTCATTCTACCGTTTTCCAAAAGACAGTGAGAGGTAAGGCAAAAGCTTTTGGTTAAAAAATATTGATAAAAGTCCTGGTAAAGTAGGGATAGGATTTCAATTTGTTGTCTATATGGCGCCAACCGAAGGGCAAAATTAATGCATGTTGCTATGGACAGGAATGGACGAGCTAAGTTGTGTCCTGCCGAATGCGAGAATGAGATGAGGGGTCTATTTTATTGAATTTGCAGGACTAATAATGGAGACCAGTCGTGAGTGTGCCCATGCTAGGTCTGATGAGCAGAGTACTAGAATGAATGGGCCTAGCTTTTTAGATAAATTAAAAATAGGAAATATGCTCCTACTCCTAGTCATGCAGTAGTGTTTTTAGGTGAAATTTTATAGTGCTTCCTACTTCATCACAAATTACATTATTGGAAAGGTCACTTCAAAATGGAGGACTTCAGACTTTGTTTGAAGAAAATCGGACTTTCTGTTCTAAAGATATGAATTTTCTAAAGTTTTAAAAATGTGGGTTTTTTTCGGATGACCAATTGCATTATGATATAGGGAAGGAAGTGGCCCCATTTTGCAGTAAATTTAGTAGAAAATAACTAAGAAAAGGTTGAATATCTTCAGAACAATTTATCCGATTCCCACCAAATTTTCAACATTTGATAAACATACAAATGATAATTTGATAAACATACAAATGCCCTAGTTATTACTAGTTAGCTGCCATTTACTAGACATCACTTTACATCCAGCACCCTGTGCACAAATCCCAGGCCAAGGACTGGTCTGAAAAATTCCAAGTAATTTTTCTTTCAGTAAATGCATCAATATTTTCCTTGCTATATGAATTTTAAGGAAATGTTATTCTGCTAATAGCTGCTGTGTTAGGTCACAGTAGGGAAAATAAGTGTTGTCCATTAGGCCTATAGGCCTGCAATGCCATGGAACTTTTCCCTTCATATAAATACCATTATCATTTTAATTTAAGGCCTAGGCCTACATCCTGTTGTAATCTGCTTGCTAGCTAAGTGTGTGCTCCTAATCTGCAAGTTTCTGTTTTATCTTTATGGTCTAGTTAAATACCGGGGATAGAACTAGTAAGCCCTATTAATTGATGAAAATATGAATGAATCATGTATATGCCTTTTTTTCTTTGGTCACAGATCAGCGAAGTGGGTGCAAGCCACAAGGCGAGATGATTTGCGGGACAAGTCAGCAGACTACCTCAATAGAAACTGTAGAATATGTTCAGAACATTTTGAGAAATCTCAAATCCTGTGTGGAAGGCTAGTGTGGAATGCTATACCCACTTTGTTTAACATTCCTAACCCACCACCAAGCATTTCTCTGAAGCGCAAACGACCAAGTAGGGACACTAGTACCAGCAGTACAGAAAAGAGATGTAAAGGTATGAAATCAGAGATATTGAAGTCCATTCAAGTGAATAAATGAAATGCCAAAAATGTCCAAGGAATCTTCAATCCCATCATTATTACAAAATGTTGGGCCTACATACACAAGTGTTTACATGAAAGTGTGTGGGCCTTTGGATGCACACTGAATACTGCATGGACAAAAACAGTTCCTAAATGGTTGACTGTTAAAACTCACTTCTTCATCTAGAAGCATATTTCTCAAATCTCTTGTAACATGCCCAGGCATGAAGTGTTTCAGATTTTGATTTGTCTGAAATCACAATTTTCAGACATTTAGTCAACATTCAGATTTTTTCAATCGATTGAAGAAAAACCACATTTTACAGTATCAATGGTTGCTTCTCTAATGATATCATCTTTCTTGAATTTTGTATTAAATGGATCTTGTGGATCTATAATGTTCAGCAGGTTTTGCTTAAGTCCCTTGTATTGTTATAATTTAATATTTTAGATAGCAGTATGGCTACGCATCCTGAGGGAGACCACACTTATGCAAAGATCAAACCCACTGCCAGTGAAGTTTCTGAACCACAAGAGCCAAGCAGTGTGTACAATGATGACAATGCAGACCCAGATTCTGATGTACAAACACAGCCTACACAAAATGAACCTGGTAAGGAAAGTCTTTAATTTCTCTGTTTATTGCCAAAGAAAACATAACTGCACATGAACTGTTTGCAGGAAGAATTGTTGACCATCTCCCACAATGCAGGGGAGAATGGACTCTCTGCAGCAAACTCTTGGTGGTATATTGCATTGTGAATATCCTGAATTCACTTCTGTGGGACCCAAGTGTGGGCACTTGGATTGAAATTATGTGCCTTATTATGTGCAGTAAAACATCCTTTTTAAAATGATTTTTTTTTTTACTTTTGTCTTTGCAGAGAGTGCCCAAGCTTCTGCAGGCACTTCAAAGGCTGCTACAACCAGCAAAGATCAGGTTAAGTCTACAGAAAGGGTCAAAATACACAGACTAAGAAATAAAGTAAAACACCTAAAGGCTAATCTAGAAAAGATACCCAAACAATGTGGTTCAGTCAAAAACATCATACAAGATGCTTCTAAATTCTTAGATGAAACTGCCTTGCATTTCTTTGCAAGTCAGCTTCGAATTGGGAAAAGGAGAATGAAAGGTAGACGATATACAAGTAATGAGAAACTTATGGCCTTTGCTTTGCACTACCAGAGCCCTGCAGCATACAGGTTTTGTCGCAAGATTAAGCTTTTTGCCTTACCAAGTGAACGGTCCTTAAGAAGATGGTTAGAGAGAGTACAAGTTCAACCAGGGTTTAATGACACTAGTTTTGAAATCCTGAAGCAGAAGGCTGAGACCATGTCCGAAAGAGAGAGGGTTTGTGTTTTAACACTGGGTGAGATGAGCCTAAAGGCTGGGCTGTATTATGACTTGCATAAGGATGTCATAGAAGGAAGGGAGGACTTTGGGTCACTTGGTAGGACAAAAAACTTGGCAACTCAAGCACTTGTATTTATGGTAAGGGGCCTCAGCTCAAAGTGGAAGCAACCTGTGGGGTACTTCCTATCCAATGGAGCTACCCCAGGTAACACACAGAAGGTGTTGTTATTGGAATGTTTGCAAAAAGTGCAGGATGCGGGTTTCATAGTGAAAGTTGTTATCGGTGACCAGGGCTCTACCAATCAAAAGATGTTTAAAGAGCTGAATGTTTGTGCAGACAAACCTTACATTGAGTTAAAATCTGAGGATGGACGTACAAACAAAGTCTTCTTCATGTTCGACCCCCCACATCTTCTCAAAAATGTTCGAAACAATTTGAAGAGACACATCTTTGTAGTGGAGGGACATGAAGTAAAGTGGAACTATATTGTTGAGTTCTACAAGCATGATTCCACTCTTCCCTTGAGGATGGCACCAAAGCTGAAATCAAAGCACATAGAACTCCCTCCATTTGCCAATATGAGGGTTAACCTTTCAGCACAAGTCATGAGCCACAGTGTGGCATCTGGTATCTTAACATATGCATCCTTGGGAAAATTACCCTCGGAAGCTGTGTACACAGCTCAGTTTTTGGAGCGTATGGATCACCTATTTGATTCTTTCAATGCTAGATCTTTAAAGTGTACAAAAGTATACAGAAGAGGAGTAAGAGTTGGGTCGCCCCATGTGCAGTTTTGGAAAGATTGCATACAATGGATCAAGAAATGGCAAATCAAGGATGGGTCAACAGAAAGAGTTGCCTGTTTTAGTGGGTGGGTTCTGACCGTAAGTGCTGTTGTCCAGTTGTTTGATGAACTTACTACCAGCGGCCTGTTCAGATTCCTGTTCACAAACAGGTTGAATCAGGACTGTCTAGAAAATCTGTTCTCTATCATAAGGGGTAGGGGAGGACATAGAGATAACCCTTCGGCAAATGAGTTCAGGGCTGCCTTGAAGCAAGTAATGTGTAGTAAGATGATGGTGCCTTTGGGACGTCAAAACTGTGAGGAAGATGGCTCAGTTTTCTTCAATTTCACAGTGTCAGGTGCCAGTCACTCTGAAAATAGGAAGGTGGCATCATTGGAGCAATCTGATAGTGTGTTTCAAGGTTTATGTGATGACCTAAGTGAAAGTTCAGACCAACTTAAATGAACGCCATTGTGTATGTTGCAGGATATTTGGCCAAAAAAACACTAGCAAAGCACAATTGTCAAACATGTAAAAATGCATTGCTGAATGAAATAAATGTCATGGTAGATCAATCTCAACTATTGACCAGCTTTAAAGCATACAGCAGTCACCAGTCCGACTTTGGAGGTTTGACAGTTCCTAGTGAAAATCTTGTCAAATTTGTTGAGGTGTGTGAGAAAGTGTTTGTCAAATGTTTTAACAACTTCTTTCACATCAAACACATTGGGAAACGAATTGTGGACAGAATTCTTGCAGTTACAGGTAAAACTCTCTGTTTGAGTTTGTGTCAAAGAGATCAAGAAATTAAATTTGTCTCATTTCTTGTAAGATTCAGATTGCATGCTGCTGTAAAGTTCTACAACAAGGACTAGACCGAAAGAAAGACTGACCAAAAGGAAAGAGAAAACAGAAAGTTGATCAAAATATCCCATGTGTCTGCATAGTTTGCCACTTGTCCAATTACTGAAGAAAACAGGCACCGATGTAAATGATGCCCAAAATTTCATGCAAAATGACAACAATCTCTCAAAAGAGATATCCTTCATAGTGATTAGTTGATTGATTAAAATTCAACTGTTGAGGCCTACCATTGTTCAATGAAAACGAAATACTTATGACAGAGCAACTGAATTTGTTTAAGAGGATTTCGTATTTAAAAGTTTTCATTGATCATTTACAATGAAAAATTGATATTGCATATTTATTTGTAGAATATATGTATGTTATTTATAAGAGTATTTAAAGTTGATCAAAACATTCCATATGTCTGCATTTGCAATTTGCCCATTTGCTGAAGAAAATAAGCACAAATGTAAATGATCTTTTGATGCCCAAAGGTTCATTACACAATCTCCAAACAGCTGTCCTTTATATTGATTGCTTGCTTGATTTCAAAATCCAACTGCAAAGACGTACTATTCATCAAAAACAAAAGGAATGAACAGTTATGACACAGGAACTTTAATTGTTCGGGAGGCTTTTGTAATTAAAACTACCGGTATTCATGAAGTATTTAAAGTGAAATATCCCTATAATTATTGTATTATTTATTGATTATATTTATGAAGATTGATTTAAGAAAGATATGTAATATAAGAAAAAAAATGTGGAGGTTTTGGAAATTACTTGTTATTGATTATTTATGTGAAGTATTTAATGAAATAAAAACAGTTGACAGAAGTTTGGTCAAGTTTTCAGGTCTTTGACTGATTTTCATTTTTATCACTTCCTTCATTTTATTTACAAATCATCCAACTGTTACAAGAATTTCTCATCATAAAAATAAAAGGGCTATTTTCTTTGAGGATAAATTCCTCATTTTAAAAACAAATGTACTTCAATGAAAAACGTTAAAATGGATGTATACAATCTGAAAACAGAGGAGTGTGATATCACAATTGATCTTGGTTCCATTTCAACTTCAGAAAAATATAGTTGAAATGATACGGTTGGATTTACTTCCTCTCATCCCCTCAATAACGAAATGTATTGTGACGTATAAACATGACAAAATCTTCATCTGCTGCTTTTATCATGTCATTCATTGCTTTCTTTTTTGGATTTATTTCTCGTTGTATTTGTCTTTAACGGTTATTTTGTCATATAGTTCACGCGTACGATCTGCATAGCCGAGAGCACGTTTACTTACCTACCGTAAGCGGCGCCCTTTCCCATAGCGCATTTTGATGACGTCATGGCGTTTCATAGGTCACCGTACAATTAGATACGCGCTGTCCTATCTTCCCCGTGGCGAAATGGTGACGTAAGCATAAATTATGATAAGTGTACCTTCCTCCCAGTGTGATACTACCTCATCCACATTGGAATGCATGAACCCCACTTACTAAATGAATAATGAATAAGGCCCCAACTTGGATCAGATTGCACCCTAGAACAATGTAGCCCTTTGATAAGTACTAGCGGGATGCCGCGCTTCGCGCGGCACCCGCTAGATGGGTGGAGTTGACTGTTTCGTAATAATTACTGTATACAATGAAATCTCGATAATTTAAACTCTAATAACTCCAAACAACTGTTAAGTCAAATAAAGAATCAGACCCTCTGCTGAACGCGAGCCTATTTGGATTCGCCATCAGTCTCGCCTAAGTTGTATTTGCGTGCACATAACGTTTCCTGCGGAGATTGTGCGAGGGTCCAGGACATATTGTCAATATAGGGGAAGGGGCTAGCTAGGGTGAAGGGTGCTAGTTGGAACGCCCAATTTCCGTAAAACCCGTCAACCATGTCACCAATATTTCCGGGGATGGGGAGAAATATTTCCAGGGATGGGGAAAAATGGTTTTTGTTATAGAGGGGAGATGGTGATATTGAAATCGCTGATATTGTGGAGGTTTATGTTTGTGCTGGGATTCATACCGTTTAAATGTTGTTTGAAATTGCGCGCCGATTAGGAAGGTCTTGCTGTCAACAGTTGAATGAAATTAAGTATTTATTGCCGACCGATTGTCTCATGCGATGTCTCATTATATAAAGCTCATAAATAATGTTGTGCTAGAATATTGTCCAGTCAATTTGAACATTGATTTTTCAAGGTGCCAAACCATTAAGGACGTATACACCAACAGTACAAATAGGTAATTTAGACGAAACACGGTTTGATCTTGGCCTATACAAAATCGTATCCATCGTTCTCACTACAGAGGAGAGGAGGGGGCAGCCAGTGGGGGTGGGGGTTGGATATTGTGTGGGCGTCGCCAGGATTTTTCTAGAGGGGGCAAAACATATTTTGGCCCACTTTCCTGGTTTTCTCAACACATTCTCGATTTATCAGTTTTAGAGGGGGGCAGGGACATTTTGCACCCCCAACCCAAACCCATTAAATTCACACCACTATGACTTTGCGCCTCTTTTTATTATTGTTTTTTTTTTTGCTTTTCGGGGGGGGAGTGCCCCCCCCCCTCCTCGCGACGCCCATGCCTATTGATGTTACACCTGTGAATGGTCACATATTATATTTCCGGGGAAGTGGGCAACAATTTATATTTATAGCAGTTGGTGTTTTTATTATGGTGGTGGGGTTGTACAGCAAAGTACTGTAACACGTTCATTTGCAGAAGAGAGTAAAACTAAAAGAAAGGACATATTGGAGCACTTCATAATTATGTCAAGCACCACATGTTAAATGTATTTATTACAAAACTGTGAAAATGAAATCAGGTATACAATCAGAATTTTTTTAGTAATAATGTATTTGCAGCATTCATTACTGTACAGGGTAGTACTTCGACAAAACTCAGGGGATATAATTGTTGTCAGTTTTCGGAGCAATTTTCGCAAGGGACGTCGGTCCAGGCTTGTTTACCATAGGCACAAACATTCCATGAAAGACTTTCAAGCAAGACGGCCAAAGGTTATTGTGCAATTGCATTTTTTTTTGTTAAAAGCTGTAATCATAAATAATGACAGTGGCATTGTAAGTTACAGGACAACATTTTTTTAATGAGTGTTGGTGAAAACTCATGAGAAATGGAGGGGTATGCGAGTATGAATATTTTGTTGTGAAATTTTAAAAGTGATTATGTAACTCGGTAATCAAAGACATTGTTTTGTTATCAAATAAGTCTGCTTGGCCAGTAATTATCGGGTAATCATTCCATCATTATTCTTGGGTACAACTAAGCCAAGGATATAATTAAAAAAAGGATGGACATAAAACAGCAGAAAAGAGTGATTTTTTTGCACTATTTCATGACTTCTAAAAATAAAATTATGGCTAGAAGGAAAATGTGTTTTGAATGGGTAAAGAGAAAAACCAGGAATCTTGCGGTTGAACTGGAAAGAATAGGTGTGTCACGTCTTCGTCTTGAGTTGAGATTCTTGCTTTGGGAACTGGTTGAAGCATGCACTGGAGCATGCTTGGAGCATGCTTGGAGCTGGTCATGTGATGTGGGTGTCATCGAGAGTACTGTGTAAAGGAGTTAGAAAGAAAAGAATAACGACTAAGGTGAAGAAAACTTGTAAACAAAAATACATCGGCTAACAATAGCTCTTTATCCTGCTTGGGTTCATGTCTGTTGTCGAGTCATTTGATTTTCTGTTAGAGTGTATTCTCTAATATCCACTATTCTAACTGTGTTGGTTTCAGGTTTTAGTCTTTGCCTGTACTTTTTGGTTTTTGGCCTGAGGTTTGAACTTGATCACGTCTTTAATTTTGATTTGAGGGTTTCTTTATTAAGTTGGTTATTGGTCTTTGATTTGCAGTAAATTAATTTTGTTTTGCCTATGACTTATGAGTATGAAAGTCATTTCTTTAAAGGAAGTTTTACGTATGATTTGCCGTGTTCTAAGATCTAATTTGTATGGAACGAATGTACATTTCATGGCCTATATACAAATGCAGCAGTTTTTTTTCTAGCTAGTAGTAGGCCTCTATGCCTAGGCCTAGGCCTAAAACAAACTAAAGCAAAATCCAAAAATAAACTACAAACAAAGCCCAATTGTGAAATCAAGAGTTGGCAAAGTTCTACAAACATGTTCGGGTACATGTTCCAAGTGAGGCCTGTATTTACGGAGGTCATGCATTAAATTGGCAACATTAAGCCTAGTAAGTTAACCCACGCCACGGCCAAACTCTCGATGTCCGAGGCCTCCCCCCGTACGTACAACCCTCCCCGTACAACCCTCCCCGTACTCACAAACTGAAACTCTCAGTCACACTTTTCACAAAGAACAATGCTTCTCATTGCCAGTGGCGTTCGAAAAAATACCACTTTTCACAAACAACAAAACATATCATAAGTGAGACTTACCGTTCAAAGAGAAAACTGGAGCAAGGAACAGATGTACATCAACCATGTCAACAACGCTGTGCTGAAGAAATGTGGGGCATGCAAGTTGCATGCGCTGCATGCTCAGCGCTCATAACTGCATGCTCAGCGCTCATAACGAACGTATACGTGGCACGTCAATAATCCGGCCCGTACGCAAGATGGCCGGCGAGGCCCAATGGGGAAGGGAATTATGGGAAATAGGGTGGAAAATAGCCGGGCCCCGTTCCGCTTCCCCCGTAGCCAACGCGCGCGATGAGGACGGGAGACCGGTCGGGAAAATGGCAGCGCCCCCATCATTTTCGTAATTGTAGTATAGACTAGCGGGATGCCGCGCTTCGCGCGGCACCCGCTAGATGGGTGGAGTTGACTGTTTCGTAATAATGACTGTATACAATGAAATTTCGATAATTTAAACTGTAATAACTCCAAACAACTGTTAAGTCAAATAAAGAATCAGACCCTCTGCTGCACGCGAGCCTATTTGGATTCGCCATGAGTCTCGCCTAAGTTGTATTTGCGTGCACATAACGTTTCCTGCGGAGATTGTGCGAGGGTCTAGGACATATTGTCAATATAGGGGAAGGGGCTAGCTAGGGTGAAGGGTGCTAGTTGGAACGCCCAATTTCCGTAAAACCCGTCAACCATGTCACCAATATTTCCGGGGATGGGGAGAAATATTTCCAGGGATGGGGAAAAATGGTTTTTGTTATAGAGGGGAGATTATGTTTGTGCTGGGATTCATACCGTTTAAATGTTGTTTGAAATTGCGCGCCGATTTGGAAGGTCTTGCTGTCAACAGTTGAATGAAATTAAGTATTTATTGCCGACCGATTGTCTCATGCGATGTCTCATTATATAAAGCTCATAAATAATGTTGTGCTAGAATATTGTCCAGTCAATTTGAACATTGATTTTTCAAGGTGCCAAACCATTAAGGACGTATACACCAACTGTACAAATAGGTAATTTAGACGAAACGCGGTTTGATCTTGGCCTATACAAAATCGTATCCATCGTTCTCACTACAGAGGAGAGGAGGGGGCAGCCAGTGGGGGTGGGGGTTGGATATTGTATGGGCGTCGCCAGGATTTTTCTAGAGGGGGCAAAACATATTTTGGCCCAAACAATTCCTGGTTTTCTCAACACATTCTCGATGTATCAGTTTTAGAGGGGGGCAGGGACATTTTGCACCCCCAACCCAAACCCATTAAATTCACACCACTATGAATTTGCGCCTCTTTTTATTATTGTTTTTTTTTGCTTTTCGGGGGGGAGTGCCCCCCCCCCCTCCTCGCGACGCCCATGCCTATTTATGTTACACCTGTGAATGGTCACATATTATATTTCCGGGGAAGTGGGCAACAATTTATATTTGTTATGGTGAAGGGGGTGTTTCTTATTAAAGTAGAAGTTAATGTCATTATAGCAGTTGGTGTTTTTATTATGGTGGTGGGGTTGTACAGCAAAGTACTGTAACACGTTCATTTGCAGAAGAGAGTAAAACTAAAAGAAAGGATATATTGGAGCACTTCATAATTATGTCAAGCACCACATGTTAAATGTATTTATTACAAAACTGTGAAAATGAAATCAGGTATACAATCAGAATTTTTTTAGTAATAATGTATTTGCAGCATTCATTACTGTACAGGGTAGTACTTCGACAAAACTCAGGGGATATAATTGTTGTCAGTTTTCGGAGCAATTTTCGCATGGGACGTCGGTCCAGGCTTGTTTACCATAGGCACAAACATTCCATGAAAGACTTTCAAGCAAGACGGCCAAAGGTTATTGTGCAATTGCCTTTTTTTTTGGTTAAAAACTGTAATCATAAATAATGACAGTGGCATTGTAAGTTACAGGACAACATTTTTTTAATGAGTGTTGGTGAAAACTCATGAGAAATGGAGGGGTATGCGAGTATGAATATTTTGTTGTGAAATTTTAAAAGTGATTATGTAACTCGATAATCAAAGACATTGTTTTGTTATCAAATAAGTCTGCTTGGCCAGTAATTATCGGGTAATCATTCCAGCATTATTCTTGGGTACAACTAAGCCAAGGATATAATTTTTAAAAAGGATGGACATAAAACAGCAGAAAAGAGTGATTTTTTTGCACTATTTCATGACTTCTAAAAATAAAATTATGGCTAGAAGGAAAATGTGTTTTGAATGGGTAAAGAGAAAAACCAGGAATCTTGCGGTTGAACTGGAAAGAATAGGTGTGTCACGTCTTCGTCTTGAGTTGAGATTCTTGCTTTGGGAACTGGTTGAAGCATGCACTGGAGCATGCTTGGAGCATGGTTGGAGCTGGTCATGTGATGTGGGTGTCATCGAGAGTCCTGTGTAAAGGAGTTAGAAAGAAAAGAATAACGACTAAGGTGAAGAAAACTTGTAAACAAAAATACATCGGCTAACAATAGCTCTTTATCCTGCTTGGGTTCATGTCTGTTGTCGAGTCATTTGATTTTCTGCCAGAGTGTATTCTCTAATATCCACTATTCTAACTGTGTTGGTTTCAGGTTTAGTCTTTGCCTGTATTTTTGGTTTTGGCCTGAGGTTTGAACTTGATCACGTCTTTAATTTTGATTTGAGGGTTTCTTTATTAAGTTGGTTATTGGTCTTTGATTTGCAGTAAATTAATTTTGTTTTGCCTATGACTTATGAGTATGAAAGTCATTTCTTTAAAGGAAGTTTTACGTATGATTTGCCGTGTTCTAAGATTACCACAAAGATTTAGTGTGCATAATTTGTATGGAATGAATGTACATTTCATGGCCTATATACAAATGCAGCAGTTTTTTTTCTAGCTAGTAGTAGGCCTATAGGCCTAGGCCTAAAACAAAGTAAAGCAAAATCCAAAAATAAACTACAAACAAAGCCCAATTGTGAAATCAAGAGTTGGCAAAGTTCTACAAACATGTTCGGGTACATGTTCCAAGTGAGGCCTGTATTTACGGAGGTCATGCAGTAAATTGACAACATTAAGCCTAGTAAGTTAACCCACGCCATGGCCAAACTCTCGATGTCCGAGGCCTCCCCCCGGCCGTACGTACAACCCTCCCCGTACAACCCTCCCCGTACTCACAAACTGAAACTCACAGTCACACTTTTCACAAACAACAATGCTTCTCATTGCCAGTGGCGTTCGAAAGAATACCACTTTTGGTATCCCCACTTTTCACAAACAACAATACATATCATAAGTGAGACTTACCGTTCAAAGAGAAAACTGGAGCAAGGAACAGATATACATCAACCATGTCAACAATGCCGTGCTGAAGAAATGTGGGGCATGCAAGTTGCATGCGCTGCATGCTCAGCGCTCATAACGAACGTATACGTGGCACGTCAATTATCCGGCCCGTACGCAAGATGGCCGGCGAGGCCCAATGGGGAAGGGAATTATGGGAAATAGGGTGGAAAATTGCCGGGCCCCGTTCCGCTTCCCCCGTAGCCAACGCGCGCGATGAGGACAGGAGACCGGTCGGGAAAATGGCCGCGCCCTCCAGATTTTCGTAATTGTAGTATAGATGAACCTCATGTGATGTACTGAGATGTGTTGAGCCACAATAAACCAAGCAAGCATCGAAGCAACAACTATTATCCGTGTGCTAGTGACAAGCTCACTACATTACATTGGCGACGAGGATTCAGGAACAAAATTGGGGGGATACTCAACATATCAACTTCCCAAGATGGCACGAGGCACCAAAGCTGCACCAGACCACCTCTAGACACGGCAGATCACAACCTTGCTGTAAATATTCTCGGCATCCCGGATCAGAGCATCCCGCAAAAACGCCTACCACAATCCAGTCATGACCCTGGTGATCATCCGAGCAACAGCAACTGCTTCAAGCCACTACGCAAAAATCTACCGGAGTACGGAACAGCAGACGGGCGCTAAACATGTCCAACGCCATCATCAGCGACGACCCACCAAGCTCTCCAGATAGCGACTCCGAAGATGACTACGTGTTCTAATCGAACAATATCAGCCAACCACCAAGCGTGTTATCAACGACACCAAAGAACAAACAAGCGTGTTAAGCAATGACACTGAAGAACAAACGCGCGTGTTAACAATGACACCAAAGAACAAACGAGCGTGTTAATCACAACACCAAGAAATGAACGAGCGTCCGAAGTCTGACCAACTACAAACGAATGAGCGTCAACTCTGACCACCAAACAAACGAACTTCACTCTGAACGACAAGCGTCAACTCTGAAGCGTCAACTCTGACCACCAACAAGCGTCAACTCCGACTAGCATGACCAGCCATGGACTAACAAACGTCAACTTCTACCCACAATCGTCAACTCTGATAATCATGGAAAAGTGAGTGCAGCACAACTAGACTCTTTGGAAACGACTGAGCTTTAACTTCGAACACTGATCATCAGAAACAACTGAACTGAACTGTATATACCGCAATGAATCTCTTTAAGTCTATCCTGTACATGATCATACTTTCTTTTAAACTATAAACCAGTCTAACTTGATCTACTGCTTCATCATGTTCATGAACTTTGTACATCGAACAATGAACATTTCTCTACCAATTAACTGTATAAAATTAGATTTAGATTTACATTCATCAACCGTTTCCAAAAAAATTAGATCTAGATTTAAATCACCATTATATTATTCTTTGCATTCTCGCTGTATAATAGCCAGTTCCATTCTAAGGTGAGGAGGGATGTAGTATCCTTGCATGAAAGCTGTATATTAGGCACATAGTGATCCGAAACCACACACCCAAACCCAGACATTACCTCATCCACATTGGAATGCATGAACCCCACTTACTAAATGAATAATGAATAAGGCCCCAACTTGGATCAGATTGCACCCTAGAACAATGTAGCCCTTTGATAAGCATAGAGCTTCATGTGATGTACTATGTGTTGAGCCACAATAAACCAAGCAAGCATCGAAGCAACAACTATTATCCGTGTGCTAGTGACAAGCTCACTACATTACATATATGAAGACCGGAGACTCAGACTCATAACAAATATTATGATTCGGTTGCTATGCTACGTTTTGGCTATGCCACATTTCCTTCTCCTTGCACAAACATGCGTCACGTTAAACTCAGCACGAACTTTGCTCTATAGTCGATGCATACATACTGCACCTGGCACGCTACGGTTACTCCCAGCGGCTGTACGTTGTTTTGTCAATATTGGTTAGACTTGAAATCAAGTCGGCTTGGCCGGGTGTAGTCGCCCACCCAAATACCGTCGTGGACAACTGATACAGCATGCCGTCCCAAGGTATAAGTGTAGCGTGCGGTATGGCACTGACTAACTTGCGGGGACGCATTGCGCATCCTTGGAACCAGTAATGCGTGTAGATCGATACCAATTACCGACTTCAATCATCTGTTCTCGGCCTAGACAACGTATGGCATGATCGCTATCAGATTTGGACGGAGCAATCCGATTTGTTAAGAAGGAGAATGTGAATGCTCGTATTACAAGTTAAAGTACTCGTGTTTGCACGTAAATTCTGGTACATGTTCTGTGAATGCAATATAGCATGAAGCGAATGCCATTCCTCGACCGCAGGGGTCAAAAGGTAAATCATAGGCCGTTTGGTATTCTATCATATCATTTTCTTATTACATTACATGTATTTCGGCATATTATTGTTTCCAGTTTATTATAATTATACCTCTGAGTTAAACATTTAACAATGTTACGAAAACAAAAAGAGAGAACTTCTGCGCTGATACAAAAAAAAGAAAGATATCCCCGATCTAATAATGGTGAATTCCGCACCGGTACAGGTAAGCTACCATTGGCCCTCTCTATGGAGACGTAATGCATATGCAATTCGCTGACCGCATAAATGAATATCCATCCGAAATCATATTAGTCAAGTCGTTAGACATGTAGAGGCCAGCAAATGGTGAACACGAGACACAGTGCGGGTGCCGTGCTGGTAAATATTGGGGGCGCCGACGGACAAAACGAGACTGTCCATCGACTTGTCCTCAAGTCTATCTGCCGTGCTTAATTAAAACTGACAACTTTACAATGTACCTTTTAAATTAATAGAAATCTTTTCAGGTCTACATTACATAATATTGCACAGTTATTATTTTTTGAAGAAATAATATACATAACTCAAGTTCATAACAGATTGCATAATTTGACACTCCATTAATCGAACCCGTGCGCACGAGATAATTGCACGAATTAAAAAAAGAATTAAATGTCCCTTTTGGGGCTCCGTACGTATTAAATTGTTCTAAACATTTTTTTTTAACTTTTACATCATATTATCATACAGTATCTTCTTAAAATTTGCTGTTCCTAATGAAGAAATTTATATAACAGGCATAATCAATTTGATTGAAACAAACGTTTTGATGTGCAGAGAGTTTGGAACTTTTCTATTTCTAAAATCTAAATATTATAGTCGCGCAAGTGCCTAAACTTTGGTTTACTAGTTGAGAATATTTAAATTGGGAGTTTTGACTAATAATTTTAATGATCGTTATGTGGGTTCCCAATTCGTTAATATGTGACCAAATGTATTCAGCCCCTTCACGTTGTTTTGACGACGGACCTTGGACGGGGGAGATTTATGCATGACAACCCTTTAAGTTTCATGGTACAATGTTGACTTCCAATCTTCACCCTAAGTGATCTTAGCGATTCTTATCCGAATTCCACATATTTTGATTGTATGATATGATAGCTTTGTTACATTTATTTATTTTATTTATATTTATATGCGACTTAAGAAAACCTGTTTGTGAGATGTGCTTTTAATGGCTGTGTACTCTGGCACCGATCCAGCAGAACCTTGTTTGTGTTTGGGGCGGGTTAGTTATGAGATGATTGTATGAAAAATGTTTCAGGTGGTTTTTTTTTTTTGTATGTACACGGAAGATTCCGACCCATCTCACGGTTCAAATTACATTGTACATTCTAACTTCGTAACATTTTGTTTTGCCAGTGCAAAAGCTGTGTAGCTGTCAAGAAATGTCTGCAGCTTAGCAATTACAATGATATGAAAAATCTACCGAAAGAGTTTTTCCTCCCAGCTCTAACACTGTAATTTCTTCTCATTGCCTTCTCATTCTCTACGCGTTTCTTCGGGCGTTCGAGCTACAGTGCATAGGGCGCTTTTGAGGAATCCTTGGTTTCACCACCAGAAATAATTACTACTAATAATGATATGAAAAATATGTTCACGACTTTTGCTATGTAAACTGTATCTTATCTGTTCGATAAACTTTGTCTTCGTTACAAAGTTGTCTTTAACATATGCACATTACATACACTGACATGTTGCACAAAAGTCTATATAAATTTGCTAGTCCTAGAGAACGCCAACCTATTAATTTTTTACCGGGCTGGGACTGACTGACTGACCTCTCACAAAAAAAGTTGTACATGTACATGTATAGTACTAGTAGAACACTTCATACAGTTGTATATGCTACAATGTCGCCGCTTTGCTAGAGCTTTAATTTTGTAGAACTTGAAGTGTCTATAGAAATTGACTTTCTCTATAGAATTCCGTAGACTTCTACGACACAATTTCTTAATGGATGTATTGCCTGATAAAATTCGCAAAGGCTAAATATATATGCACTACAAGATTACAACCCAAGTTCTGTGCAAGTGGATGAGACTGCTTACAAGTTTAAGCTATCAGTTGACAGCTACTGTGCCGGTTTACAATCATAAGAGTCCTAACTCTACATACTTTCAAACAAAAACATATGAACTAAAAAGTCTATGCAAGTGTACTGAATAATTAACTGTCAAATATGACTGACTGTCATGTGTAAATTGGACTGGTTACCTATCTCACTGACTGTCACTTGTGACTAATTGTCATTTAAAGTTCCATTACAGTTTTCAATGGAACTCAATGGGACACCAACGGCACCAGACTAGGGCCTTGAATGCTGAAAAACGTGCATAACGAAATCAGGCCAACTTTATACTTACTCTTTGCCTGACACAATTTTCTAAAATTATCATGAGGCAAAGACAAGGTCCTCAGTATTTCACCAGCCAAGTTTGAGGTCTCAATTCCATTTTTGAAAGGAGACTTTTCTTCAATATTCTGCACATGAGAGGCAAGTCAAGTAATTTCAATTTGAAAACAGACTAAACTGGTACATGCCAAACCATGGTCCAACTGGTGGCTGACTGGCACGTCTGGAAATAGAGACTAGTACCAGGCGTGCCATATGTTTTTATTGACACAAATTGATTCATGCAGTACTGAAGGGTTGTTGGACTGGTTGTTTCAGGTGCCAGTCTATTTTCTTGTATTGCATGTGAATACGTTTAGTTTTGGACTCTCATACACAGTATTGAGAGTCCCAAACTTTAAAACTACAACATGACCTTTGGCTGATCCAATTGGATTTTAGCGCCGGCTGGGACAAGCTGTGTGAGACTTATCTATTTATCTTGTAGCACTACACTACATGTGAAGTAGTCTGGTGCCATATGTTTCATGACTTTTATGATACATGTCTAGGTGATTAGTCAAATCTCATAACAAATGGTAAAAGTGGGGTTTTCATTGCAATCGTGTTAATTCAAGCTAATTCTACGAACGGTTTCAGCCATTCTCAGTCGATTGGGTAGAACTGTGGTCAGCTTTGCCAGGCCTGCCATGTCTTGTTTGTGAATGCCTGTCTCCTGATGATGTCCATTAGATGGTCTCAAGATCCTCGGTGTTAGGCATTGGTGAAACCTTACCACTATGTGGACGTTTCTGTTCACAGAAAAACACAAGACATGCCTTTAATTTTTTTTTTGAAGTCACGCAAAATGTTTAACTTACATTTTTAAAAACTAGTATCGAAAAACTATTCAAGTTTGGCAATCTTTTTCAAGTCTGATAAAATAAATAAGACTGCCAAGAAAAACCACCAACCCCCGCCCCCCAAATAGACCACATATTTTTTTCAGATCATTATTCCTTTAAATGAGACCAAGTCAGAATAAGGCCTATATTCAAAGTTTTTGTCATAAAACAAAGCGTTTGACAAGTCTGACTGATGGAAAAAATGAAAACAGAAACAAATTCTGGAATTCTTGATGTATTACTGTAGTCCCTATTTCATGGGGGAGTTAATGTTAAAGATGAAATATTTCTGAAACAGATTTTTGGACATTTATTTATGATAAAATGCTTTTAAAAAAAAACAATATATTTGGTACTAAATGGAAATGTAGCCCTCTCAAACAATTAAAAACACCAGATCTAAATACAAATATTGAGATGTAATACTCTTAACATACACTTTCACAGATGGAGCAACGTCTTACCAGGTGTTTTCGCTGAGTAACATCCAGGAGGGATGAGCTGCTCCCTGGACGGCTGGAGAGGGAGACTACAGAGTCCAATGCAACAACAACACGAGCATCATTTCAATACATGCCCAGGGCAACAAACAAGTGAGTTAGTCTCTAATCCAGATAGTTAGTACGAGATTATGTCAAGAGATAAAGCAGAAGGCATCATTGGAAAGAAAATTCACACCAAAAAAAAAAAAAAAACAAGTGGCCAATGAAACTGAGGTATTTTTTCACCTGAACGAAGCGAGGTGATGTCAGTGTAGGGCTCCTTTGGATTATGATCAGAGCGCCCTCTGGTGTCAGACGTGTTCTCAGCATTTGTGTCAAGTTTGGTTGTGTACACAAAGGACATGGAATGCTCCTTTAAAAGACAAATGAAATACAAGGTCAGTCATGGAATGCTCCTTTAAAAGACAAATGAAATACAAGTTCAGTTGAGATACTGTCTTACGAAACACAAAAGAATTATTTCTTTTCAAAATTTGATCTCTGTTCAAAATTTGATCTAACTTGTGCACAACAACTGAAAGACAAAATACACTAGTCTGAAAAAAACCCATGAAAATGAATTTTTAAAAATGCTTTAATCTGCTTACTGACTGCATTGACCTGAAATATACAAAACTAAAAAAAAGTCAGAGGTCTCTTTGTCAAAGGCGAAAAAAAAACACACACACAAAACCCAGATAATTATATTACCAGTGTCTCTCTGTCTTTGGCCATTCGTTCCTTTTCCCTCGTGCGTACAAATGCAGCTTTGACCTGAATTATCAAAGAAGATACCCAATAATTCAAAATAAATTTTCTGGCATCCAACTGGCGAGCACACCACAGATTACTCTGAAGACCAAACATTTTAGCATCAAGAAACAAACTTGTTAAAACCAGCACATTAAAATGACATGTCGAAATACTTAAACTTTGAAACCTGTTTGGAATATAATCTCATTGTAGAACAACAAAGTGAACAAGAAAATGGTTGGCTTTTTTTGGGGGGGGGGGAATGTGTGTAATTGTTTTTAAGAGCAAGTTAATAATTTCCCCTGGTCAAAACCTTTCAGTAAGCTACATTCACAATCCTGGTCATAACATTTGAGGGTTTTTAAGAAAACAATTTTTTAAAAGAAGCACCATCAGTTTTCCAGTGTTGTAGGTATTATATAGCAGTATAGGACAAGGTTTATATGTCACACAAAAGTTTTGTAAAATACTTGGCGATGTAATATTAGTAACACACAGAGCCAATTAAACATGGTATCCAATTAATGATTGATTAAAATGATCCAAAACTCCGAGTCTGTAATCTCCTTGACCATTACTAGATGATGGATATATAAGATTTTCCAAAACACATTTTCATTTGATGAACATTATATGATGCTGGAATTGCCAACATAGAGCCTTTACAGATCATTGAGTGTTTTTGACCCTAAAACATCAAAATTTGCTAACCTCCGAGTTGAAGGCACAGTTGATCAGAAAGATGAACAGCCCCTGGAATGAGTTGAAGATGGTGAAGAGGTACTGGAATACAGTGAGGGCGCTATTGACAGCCAGCAGTCCGAAGACCCAGGTCAGACCTAGAATAGGCAGCAGCATGAGGGCGCCCTTGATACCAGCTCTAAAATAACAGCGAGAGTGGTATCAACTTATCAATGTTATGGAGTAATTCACGTTGTCCGGTTGGATTGGACAAGATTTTATCAACTTTTAGGGACAGTTTTGCTGCTTAAAAATACAGCTGAGCAGGGGCGGGTCCACTTGGCTGGGGTGAGGGGGGGGGGAGTTTAAGGCACCAATTATTTTCATAACCATCACTGATGTTAAAAGCAGGGTGGATCTATCTGTGTGCAAAAGCAACCCACAGCTATAGTGAGAGCCTTTTTCAGAGATGTGTCTAAAATAGAACTTAAGTATTTTTTTTTATTTTAAAACATACAATTTGAAAATTTTGTGAGGAGGAACCAAATTGTCAAATTTGTTGAAGAGCACAGATCATGCATCTGTAATGAAATCATAACTTTTGTTTATGAACAAAAAGGAACTTACTTGATGTGATCATACTTCTTCTCCTGTCTTAAGTGGGCAGATTTGATGATGATACGCACAACCATCGCCAAAACTATCATGTTAATCTGTGGAATGGTATTAATATGAGAAGATCACATTTGTCATCTGAAAGTCTGCATTCTGGAAGCCGAGTTCTGCAGACATGGGAGGGGAGGGGAAAGGAGTGGTTTTTCGAGCAAAAGAGGGGGTTGAAAATCCCAGGCCGCCAAGGAACGTGCAATTGTAATATTTATATGAAGCTTTGCATGGCGGATGAGATCAATTATAAAGTTGGCGGGTAATACCATGTGGAAAGATATCTCTTCTTGGAAGAAGTGTGGTTCTGGAAAGAACCAGTTGGTTGAGCGTAGAACTCGATGTTTCGGACTGAGCACACTGTCCAAAACGTTGAGTTCTACACGCAACCAACCGGGGTTTTTTCAGAACCATACTTCTTCCAAGAAGAGATATCTTTCCACATGGTGTTACCAGCAAACTTGATAATTTATAAAATTGTAACTTTGATATCTGAATAACAAAAATTAATTCTAGTGTATTTCTCTGAAGGGAAGACAATATAGTTTTGTAAAAAATGATTACAATGCCTCATAACATCATCTGCCATTGCTCTGCATGGCCAGACTAGTAATTTACTTATGGATTGGCTTGTGAGTTTTTGAATAAATTACAAATTATCCTGGACAAAAATGTCAACACTTACCACAATGACAAGGAGCGCTGGGGCAACAAATGCCCAGATCAAGCCAGAGGATGTGTCAAGCCAACAGCTGGACAAGAGGGAAAAAATTAGACTTTTGAAAATAGTCATAAATTGTAATTTTACAGGATTTTCCAAGAGCTTGTAAGAATCATTTTCACAAGCTCCTTAAAACGCAGGACCTAATAAGAGTGCAATCACTATTCAACCACTGAGCTTGCGATATCCAACCATCAGACATTGCTTAATTTTGCAGTCTAAATACACTACAATTGTGGATATTTTCATTGAAAAGAGAACTTTTTGATTGAGCAATTTTATCAAGTAAATGATAAAATCCATTATACTCAACGGAAAACATTGGTTTGGTGCCGTGTGCAAATTTCCATGCTGGCCGTTTTATATCTCACGATTGCGGACGTAATATGAATAGCTCGTAATTTATAGCAGCAGTCGGGATTCTAGGCAGCCAATCAGCATTGGGATTGTAGGCAGCCAATCGTCGTTAGTGGGTTGCTGCCAAAATGTTAGGCCAATCCGTAGGCAGGAATACGTAGTGATAGATGTGTGTGTCATTTTATGTCACGGCTTCAAAAGACAAACATGAAAGTTTAGTTTAAAAATAATTTCTTCTTTCCTCCCCTACAATCCTTCCTTTGTAATGTGTTGCAACTGGTTCGGTTGAGAAAGAGGTTGCGTTTTTTCGTGCCAAATAAGAAGTCGAACACCCAATCTTGTTTGGATATGGAATTAGCTATAGGATGGGACATTTCGCTTGTACATATACCTCTAAAGTTTCCTCTAAATTGTGACTGAGCACTGACTGTCTTGTGACTGACTTGTGACTGACTTGTAACTGGCTTATGATTGACTTAATTGTGACTGAATTGTAATTGACTTATCACTTATGATTGACTTGTGACTGACATGTGACTGACTTGTAATTGTCTTGTGATTGACTTGTGAAATCCTTACCTATTCCCCGTCCCATAGCCGTCATTACTAGCTCCAAATGATATCAAGGTGATGATGACAGGGATGCCCCAGCCCATGAAGAGATAGGGATACATCTTGATGTTCTCACTGCCGTACACCTTGACTATCTTCATGTACAAATGGACACCTTCAACTAGCATCCAAGCAAAGACGGACAGGTAGCAGAAATGAAGAAGGAGGGCCACGGCCTTGCACACACCCTGTAAGCAAAACAACACCAAGCAAAACAAATTACATCATCAACTGTTAAGTTTTTTATCAAACTGCATGCTAAGTAAAAAAAAAAGCTTAGTAAATTGATGAGCTGACGAGAGGAAAAATTCCTCAGAGAACAACTGGCCACAATCGAACTTCATTGCATGAGATTTTGGCTGCATGGTCGCTTTTTTTGCTGCACAACACTTTCCTGTGCACACAGTCGTGTTCTACATAACTCTCGAGGACAAGCCATTGTCTTTCTCTTTGTCCCTGTAACACTCTCCAATAGACTAACAACATAAACGTACTACAGAGGACCATTTCTAACAAAAGAGAAATGATCAAAGGACAACAAAGAATCTGTTGTTCTCCCTTTGTCTGTCGGTCCTCAGGGAGTGAGTAAAGTACGTACACACAGTCATATATAACTCTCGAAGACAAGCCTTTGTCTTTTCCTTTACCATTATAATAATAACACTCTCCCATAATTAGGCACACAAATCAAGATCGAGAACCGTTTTCAACAAAAGATTTAATTTCAAGGACAACAAAAAGAATCTGTTGTGGCCCTTGTCTGTCTGTCCCCGGGTGTATGTAAAGTACGTACCAAGTTGCTCTACTTAACAGTATCCTTAGCATAATTTTTTTTGACAATCACACGTGTAATACTCTAAGACGAGCCTTAACCCGGAACTATTTTTTTCTTTACATTTTACCAATAATCCTTGAAAGTTTACAAGCAATTATTGCTATTTTTGCATTTATTTTTTTTTTTTTTGGGGGGGGACAAATTTTTTCAAGGGAAGTCCCAACCCCCTTTTTGTGTATCATCCATTTGGAATGTAAATTATATTCACCCTGTTTTCAGTTCTGTCAATGCCAGCGATGAACAGGATCTGCGCGAGTAAGATTGCAATC
The DNA here is from genome assembly GCA_029964075.1 of Patiria pectinifera. NCBI lineage: Eukaryota > Metazoa > Echinodermata > Asteroidea > Valvatida > Asterinidae > Patiria > Patiria pectinifera. Next base: position 103,538 of record JASAOE010000024.1, read on the forward strand.
GCAAGATTTGTGTGGATGAAGGAACGGCCAGATTGTAGCATCCTCCTGCAGCAACGGAAGAAAATGAAAAACTGGTATAGAATCTTGATGGAAACCATGATTCTAAAAAGAATATGCCAATAGTTTGATAAGACTCACAGTAATAAATCCACATACAAGAGATGACGGCTAGATATATATTTCTCTATTGTTATAAAATCTTGTGATTACATGAAAAGACCAACAACCAGCTCTACATGTGATTTGGTGTGCAGGTAACAACTTGAATTAAAACATAAAGAGCACCTTTAACTTGTGAGTGCTGTTTCCAGTCAAAATAGAAAGGGAAAAGTTTCATTTGCGTTATTAAGCAAAAGGTTTAGGGTTTGAGTTCCATCTGAGCATATTTAATGGTGATTTCTTTTCTTGCAAGCCCTGGAACAGCACTGAGTATACCAATCTCATAATTTTAAGTTAATTATTATGGTTAATAATTTAAAAAAAAAAAAACAGTATCAAATTGTACCTCTACGTAATATTCATGTTTCATTTGATGGGAACTTTGACAAAGTTAAATCTTGGCACATCCAAATCAGGCTTTTGCCACAGGCACAATTAATGTACATCAAGTGTCGACCACTGGTTAGTCGGTTGACCAAACTTGCTTTTTGACTTTTTGGATGGAATTTTACGTTGGAGAGACGTAAATTCATGTCTGGTTGTGCCTTGATGCTACCTTGCTTTGGTGCTTACCCTAAGTACAGGAATACTGCTAACATCAGCACTAGCATGATCATTGATGTACCACAGCCAATGTAAGTGATCCAGGTCAAGGCCAATGAATCTGCTGTGGAAATCTGCAAATTAAATATGACATTTCATTTTTATATGTGCAGGAAGTAACGATCATTCCATGAACCAGGTCAACAGTACAAGTGATATACATCATTTAGTTTTTACCCTTTGAAACTGCTTTGCTACTGTGATTTACAGAACAATTTTAAAATTTACAGCAAAATTTAAAACTGTTGCATTACTTTTCAAAACAAAGGTTGTAACATTAAACCAATTAATACTTCACGCTAAGTGTATTTTTAGCACATTCATTTGAGTTCAACAGATAATATTACAATGAAACTGTAGTAAAATTTGCTTCCTTCTAGCATAACGTATGATGAACAAATTATATCACTTTTTTTCCTGATTTTAAAAGGAACACCATAAACAATCTTTTCTAAGTCATTTGGAAGTTAGAATATGAAAAATTGACATTCTATGATCCTTTTTTTTTCTAAAAAATTCAACCAAATTGCAAAAGTTGACCTTGAAGGGCGTGACCTGCATGAGTACGGCAAAGCTAGTGGAGTGGTTGCAGGTGCAGAAGGTATACTTGCTGGTTGATCTGTCCAATAGCACTTTACAACCCCACGATGACCATTGCCTAAGGGAAAAGTACATAACCAACAAATAAACCTAACATTTCTAAAGCAATTATAGACGAAGACGAAAAGTTGTTTTGGAAATTTTCCAGGCATGTGCCCCCCATTTTAAAATCTTAAATAGAATACAAATGTGTACCATTGCCTTGAGTGCCCCCCTTTGAAAAATGTATGCACCCCAAGGTGCCCCCCCCCCAAAAAAAAAACAATTAAACTAGTTATATGCCACCGATCATTACTTTTCATGGTGATACGCAAATCTTTATTTGTACATGTATGGATTGCTATTTAAATTAGCTTAACCCTAAAAGGGACGGGGCGCCCCCCCCCCCATCAACTTTTTCCGCGATAGCCTTAAAAAAAAATTTTCGCGACCCGAGCTGTTATGACTTTTTAGTCTCGAGCCTTGTGCAAAAATTTTCAGGCGCTACGCGCCGTGAAAACTAAATGTTCCCATATACAATGTGTACACTGTGCAGGATTACCATTCGTAGATATGAATAATTAATTAGCCATAATTCCAAAACCTATTAACCTATAGTCATGAAATGTCTTGGGTATTTTAATGATGAGTTGCTCTATGCATGTACTGAGTTTCAAAATGTTTCGTCACTCGATGGCCGAGATCTTGGGGGGGGGGGGGAATCCACGCCCCCCCCCACCCCCGGCTGAGAGTTGGTCAAAATAACCCGGCCCTTTTAGGGTTAACGTGTTCATAATGTACTAACCGCGCGCTCAAGACAAAACTCTGCCGAGAGAAATTTTTAGACTTATGAGCCTAACCGCCCCTCCCACTTTTAGATTCAAATCTGAAAAGACACAAATCGGGAGCTTACACGTCTTGGTCATCCGTGTCATCCACAAAGACACATAATGAGTGTCTGCTGATGTTGACGGTTGCACTCTCGCCTTTCAATGATTCATCATTCACATTCTTAACAAATTGAAACAAAATACAGACATACTTAGACATTGCGGAAAACCTCAGGCTTGCATGCATGCTCGCCAAACCATGCAACCCTTGAATGCAACATTGTGATCTTCCCAAAAAGTTTTGTTAATATGCTGTCAAGTTTGCTGTTTCAAATTTAAAACACTATATTTGTATGCATCAGCATTACATAATTGAATACACATTACTTGAAATTATAACCAAAATGTTCACTTAGTGCTTTTAGTGGGTGTATTGAATTAAGACACACTTTCTCGAGAACAGTGATCTAACATCAAAATCGATATTGTACTTATTAGGCGAAAAGAAAGGAAAAATTATTATCGCTTACTTCCAGATGATACAGACTGAATGTAACGGGCACTGACGTACGATCGCCTTCTACAAACACAGAGAAAGTCAGTAGAGCACTGTTAAGCTGTATCTGAGTCTCATTGGAAGCTTGAAGGTTGCTGCAAGAAAAACAAAGAAAACTAGGAACAACCGCACGATGTTGGGCCGTTATTGATGTTGACTTGATTGTTGATTGTTGATGTTGATGTTAAAGAGGTTGTGGAATGCTGAAAATCGTTTTGTTTTTTATATTTTTATATTGTAGAGTAGACCTATATATAGCATAATGACAAACTCCCATTCTTTTCTAATGTGCGTTTATATGTTTATAAAACTGAAATTCATCGAGTAATTTGTTGGTCGGCGAGCGCATAATTGAAATCAACAGTCGTCGGGCTCTTCGTAAAATCAGAAAAAACGTGACGTAATAAACAGGACTCGTTTATAAAACGACTGTTTACTGCTGCCCAACCCGCCCCGTCAGCGCAGCACGCGTGACTCGCAGTCAAGCAGTAAAAAATCAACATTTTGTAAAAGACTCACGGAGATTGATATTCCTTCTCATTGCTTAATTTTTGGATGAGTATATTGAACAAGGACACGGTGACCTCTGAGCTGTTCTTCCGTATAAATTTGAGCCCCAACTGCCCGAAAAAGAGACCAGCGAAAACACGGATACTGTAACTGGCCAGCTGAAAACGCCAGGCAACGCGGCTCTGATGAGTGGTAGGTCTGCGACGTTCGGCGTGAAAAAAACAGCTACGTTTTATCCAAGGACTCAAAGTATTATGTCATGATAACATTTTTAGATGAGCATCAACAGTCCTATCGCAACTTCCTTCGTGTTTTACAGACAATCTCAAACGTTATTCTGGTAAATATTCAGTCCAAAGAGACGACAAATCGTCGGGTTGTTTTCGAATTATACGCGTACGGCACGCATAACGCATCACGGCGGTGGATGTGGTCGACCGTGTCCAGAACTAATGTTGTACGGTTAGCAGCGTCGCGGGCCCCGGTCAAGTCCCTTGCGTTGCCTGGTGCTTTTTATGTATACGTTCGCCACAAAAAAATTAGTCCTCTTCTGTTTTCTTTCCTTGTGCATTTTAACCATTGTTTTAACATCCTGAAACGACAACTACGAATTTACTTGAATTTTGAAATTGTTAACTTTATTGTTTACCAAAAAAATCCGCAAAACAACGCCAGGAGACCATGTAAACCTCGGCCTGTAAACGTGGCTACAAAAAAAGTACAATTCATAAATCATAGTCATGCTCCGTTCATAAAACAAAAATCTCTGGACTTAACGACATGTTCGGGATCCCGGTTGAAAACAAAATTCACTGGTCCCGAAATTTAACGAGCACTATCATTATTTTCAGAACCTAATTAAGACTTTATTCAAGAAATTCCAGTGGCAGAGAATTTGTCATTCGATCAAACGAAGTTCTAGGGAAAATGGAGCCCCGTCCCATTATTAATCAGCACTAACGTAAGGAAAACTACGCGGTCCTTTTTCTACGCATTTACCTTCAATTTGTGTGTGACAACGCGTGCGCGTACGGTATGCTGCGCAGATAATGCAGGGTCCAGGATACATTTGAACGGGTCTACGGTTCTTCAAGATTGGCAATGGACAAATGGTCCAAAACAGTCTTCCCTATAAATCATTAACAAATCATATCTGTATTATTTCTTGTCCATGCAATTTCAACAAATCTCTTGAGAAAAGAAGACTCTTGCCGTACGAAATGTACAGTGCATGATCAGCGCTCTATCTGCTAATTTGGCTGAAATCCGATCTCGTGTTTTCGCACGGTACCCTTCGGACAAACTGCATGTCTACGGAGGATTCTTATTCCTCCATGCTGACACCCGGACGGGAAAGCTGGAAATTTATTGCAAACAAAATGTGGTGTGATTACAGCCAGCGACTGACACAATTATAGGCATATAGGTTTGCCTTGGCCTAGTGCGTTCGCTACCCGTACACGTATCAACAACGAATTATTTTGAAATTCCAACACCGTTTACCGGTGTCAAAATCTACGGTCCCAGCGGCCGGGCCAGCGGCACAAGTACACCCGTGAATTTCCAGCGCGCGTGTCACGGTGATGCGATGTGCATGTGAACGATCGAACGATGTTGATGTACGCAGACATTTCTTACTATGGTTGGCCGTTAGGGCAAACACAAAAGAATGATCCCCGATCTATAAATAAAATGATGTGCAACTATCAAAACACTGAATAATCAATAAAAAGTACCAAAAAGTCAATGGAGATATCTTCCTATTAAATTCTGAACTTGCCATTAGAATTTCAGGGGTAAAAGCTGTTGCCAACTACGGTTGAATTTATGGAGCATGTGGCTGCCCATACAAAATGTCGCTCAGAGTAATTGTAAACAAAGTCATGTCATTGCGCGGAGTGATTTGCAAAAAGTTTCACTGGAACTACGCTGCATCGGGAGTCCTGTTTATTACGTCACGATTTACTATGTTTTGTTTGCTGCCCCCAGCGACGACTTTTACACAAATTGCACGTTCGGGTCGAAACAGGACCTGAAAAACAGCTCTCAAAAGTACCTTTTGTATTCATTTCATGACGGAAACAATAGTCGTTTTTATTTCATCACACCCTAGGCTACATATACCCGAAAAATGACGGAAATGTCTTTGAGCATTCCACAACCTCTTTAATAGGTGAGGATCTGCACGCGCGTATGCTGCTGTACTGTACTCATCTGACGCTCATCCCAAAAGTTTCAAGTCTGAAGCCTTGCCGATTTGCCAGCTTGTTGGCCTATTCATTAGCTATCCACCAAGGTATAGTTTGTCTAAATCCATCTATGTTAAGGTACCTTTAGACTGCGATACATAAGAGCCATAACGGTTGGCGCTGACAGGCCTTGCTATGGGATTTACTGCACAAAAACGAAACTAGTGGCATCATGTACCTACATCTGACGTTTACTTTAAAAGTTTCAGGTATGAAACCTTGCCAATTCGCCAGCTGGTAGGCAAGCGTTATAAGTCTATCAAATGTCTATCACAAGTCAATCATAATTCCATCGCAAGCCATCGTATGAAGGTTGCAAGTATCTTAAGACTGCCGTGGACTCTAGCAATGCAACTTTAATTCTGACTTTGAAAAAAAAAACTGCATCGGTGATCTTAAATTATAAAACTGAAAACAAGTCAAGGTTTGAAAAATCCCCTCGATATGGCCCTAAGAATCTAGACCACATAAGAAAAGCAGAAGAACGGCGTGTGCACTTACCCATCCTGATCCAGTTCTTTAACTCTGTCAATGTTTTGTGCAGTACTTTCCTTCCTCAAAACAATCACACTCGCATTCTCTGTCAAAGAAACAAACAGATCAGTTCTCAAAGTAACAATGAATAACATTCTCTATTATAACTGAAACTGGAGACAGGCTACTAGTCAATCTTATGTCACAGTGCATTGGTTTCAATCCATTTAAGACCGGCAGATAACTTGACGGGGGTGCAGGCCAGTAAACAGGCCGCAAAGTGCCAAGCTCTCTGGTATTAGAGTTTTTGTGGGTCATGAACTTGAGGGTTTGTAATAAAAGAAGGGAGCCGTGCACAGGAATACAAGCTCGTATTTCTGTGAAATTTGGGTGAAATTAGGCCATAAAATGGCTCTAGCTTGCGATGGAGCTAATGAGGCATCCCTTTTCAAAATGGTGATGAGCTTCAGGACTGTTTTTAGGGGTGATCGACTTTGGATGAAATTTTCTCCAAAAGTCATTAGTTAACCCCAAAAATGAACGGAAAATAAAAGATGATGAAGTATAAGCTTTAATTTGATGGGTGTCTCAAACACCTTGGAGAGTTGTGTGTAATACATTTGGGAGTTACCATTGAGGTATATGGCAGTGTTCACTGATCTGCAACCATGGGCTCCCTGCACGAGTACGCCCTCAACTGTCAGAAGGGGAGAGTTGAGGGAGACCACTGGGAGAGACTTTGAATGCATTGTTGATGACGCCTAGCGCTTACGCAAAGACTCCATGGAATTGTGCGCATTCAAAATATTTTTTTTTTTAAATCGCCCACTCTTTGCTTACGCACAGAACCCATGGTCCTTGGAGCGTTGGAGATACATCAGGCAGAAGACAATGAATAAGTGTCACTTTTAAAGGTAGGAAAGATCCCAGACTACATTCAAAAGAAGCTCCCCAGAAACAAATAGGCTACAAACTTGATGCACTTGTTGACTTAAGTGGGATTTGAACCCTGGACACAGAGGTGGAAGGTGAGGAAAGTACCACTGCACAACCCTACTCCTGGTTTGTTCTTACTTGCATCCTTATCCAGATCTAGCAAGTCAAACTCCAGGCTTTCTTCAAAGGTACCGATTGCATTGCCGTCTGCATCGTAGCTCAGGGGCACTTGGTGCTTGAAGGTGTAGCCATCCGACTGATCAACGTTAAGAGAGTTGCACAGACTTGCACCTGCAAGGAAATAAAGGGGATTTGTTTTTCTTGGCCATCTAACAGCCAAGGGGGTGGGGTGGGGTGGAGAGGGGATGAAGGGAAGGGTGTGGTGGGGTCTGGTTGGGAGTAAGGGGGGTGATGGGTGGGGTAGGGTGGCGGTAGGGTAGGGGTTGGGGTGGGGAGGGATGGGTGGGTGGGGATGGGGATGGGCTGGGGTTGGGGTTGGGGCGGGGGATTCTGACATCTCCCCACCCTGTAGATCTCAGAAATGCAATGACAATTTTTTATGATATTTGGAACGCTTTTTTTATTCCCTTTAAAATGTGTGGTTTAAAAGTACATAGGGCCTAACAACTTTTAAAATATCCACGTCTAGCTTTTATGACACTAGACAGACACAAATCAGACTTACTGCTAGTCTGGTGTCCAATTGTTGCACAGGTCTTGGGTGCCAGACTTCCAGCCAACATCTTCAATGCTTCTTCGGTATCGGCTACAATAGCTGTTTCTCCCTGGACCGACTGAAAATGTAACAAGGAAAGCTTACATATAGTGAGGATAAATGTATTTATCTGATTTCAAAAGGCCAAAATATTTAAAGCCCAAAAGAGGAGCTCCACACTGCTTTTTCAATCTTAGAATTGAACCAACAACAATACTTTTAACATTAAAAATTGAAGTCTTAATTAATTCACACTACAATCGGTGAGGTATCTATAAAACCCTTCAAAAGTCTTTTAAAGTTCAGACTGAAATTATATCAAAAAGCAATTTGAAATTATTAATTCTCTTGTACAGTGTTGCAGTGACTTCTTTCTAAAACAAATGAGAAAAACAATTGTTATCACTATTAACAGTTATAACCTCATGTTTAAGATGCAAATGTTTAAGATGCAAAACTCAAGTGGTTGGATTGTTTTTTACCCTAAGGTTAAAATTACCTACTGGATTTGTTTACCCTAAAGTTAAAATTACTTACCAAACTTTGGTCAGGATCTGTCAGTTTAGCAAACGCCATCAAAACAGTCTAAAAATGAAGTTAGTTAACAGTTTCTAATTAATCACATTGCGATAAGATAAACACAAAATTACTGAATTCTGTAAAGTACTTTTTAAAGACAAGTTGATGCAGACTGTATACAATCTCAAAATGTCATGAAAAATTCCTTTATAGTTGAGCAACCATTTGTGACATTTTTAAGCAACCTCTTATGAATTAAAATGATTTTGGTCAAGAAGAATTTGGCATTTTCAATAATCAAATCAGCAAAAATTACAATGGGAAAATGAGTAGGATTTTATGAAATATTAGAATTGATGTGAGTTTTTGCAATTAGACAAATACATTTTCATTTACATTGCCAAGTATATTTTAACTACTACGAAGTAGTATTCTGAACTTCAAACCATATGCAGTGGTTTTACCTTTGTAACTGCAACGGTGTCTGAGATTGTTGTCAGCTGCTCTGCGGGCTCTCTCGCAATTAACTTCAAGAAATTCACCAGTTCCTCTCTCTGAGCATCAGTAAGATTGCCTGGTTCAACATCAATACGGGTCGTTTCACCGCATGCAATCGCTTCCTGTGGAAAAAACAAACAATTACGGTACCGTACCTCCAAAAGCTCCAAGTTTCAAATATCTTCTATAATGTTGGGTCCCGTGGGCAAATTTTACATAGATTTTTTAAAATAAAACATATACATTTGAATTTTGTTAGGATAAATTGATTGAAATTTGTTGTAGAGCAAGGCCTTTTTCACACTAAACAAATCTCAGGGGTTGACGCAGGGTTGAAAACATGAAGTGTTTCATACTTGAAAATATTCATCCCTGCACCAACGCTGCGTCAACCATGAGATTGATTTCACCCCGAGTTGAACTCAACCCTGCTCCAGACCAGGGTTGAGATTTTTACCTGGGGTTGAACTCTCGCTAGGGTTCAAAAGAGTAGCAACCGAATGGAATAAGCTTGTTTTTCACGAAACAAGTCTGAAACAATGCAGGGTTGAGAAATCAAAAAATCAACCCCAGGGCGGCACTGGGTTCACCCAGGGTTGAGTTCAACCCAGGTTGAGAGTCTCTGGTGTGAAAACGCCTTTTTTTTTCTAACCTGTAGGGTGACTACATCTCCTAATGCACACCATGTTGGGGTGACCGTGGCAAAAGATTCAGTTGTGAATGGCACCTCTGTGGTCGATGCATCATCTGCTTGAGTAGTGGCTGATGAAGTTGTTGGCTCTATAGTTGTGGCCACTGTAGGTGGGATCAAATAAATTGACCAAAAACATCATTTGTGTGTTATTGACCCATCTTGCAATCACACCATCTGAGTTTGGGTCTGCTCAAAAGTCCGACGCCTCATAGGTCCGACGCCTCATAAGTCCGACAAAATCGCATCCCCCAACAAAATAAAGGCCCATAAGTTTGACACCTCATACTAGGTCTGACGCCTCATAGCTTCGACGCCTCGTATGCTTCGTTTTTCCGACATCGGACTTCATTATGAGGCTTCGGACTTATGAGGCGTTGGACCTATGAGGCGGAATAAATAAATGTTATGCCTCATAAGTCAGACGCCTCATAAGTCCGAAATATGAGGCGTCGGACTTATGATATGGCCCCCTCAGTTTAATGAACACCAAACTCCTCTTTATAGTAACCATCCTTTAATCTGTGAGAGATCAACCACCCTATCAAACACAAATTTTATGAATGATTTAGTGAGCTGATGAGCTGAAAAATGATACTTTCTTTACCTCTTTCCGGTCCCAATGTCACGTTAGCCACTGTAGACCACCAGTTGATGACACACAAATAAATCCCTAAATCCTTGCTCTGGAAATCCACAATGTCGAGGGGCGAGGTACCGCCGATGTGAGATGTCTGATAGACGTAATTAGAATCCACCACGTAGACACTGGAATCTGATGTGCCATTGAGCGGCATCCAGTACCAATCCATGCGGTAGACTGTATCATCAAGGGCTGTGCAGTCGAGGTGTACATCGCTTCCGTATTCAGGGGCTGAATTGTCTGAAGTAAGGGTGACTGTTCCGATAAACACTGCAAAGGAAACACAGTCACTGTAAGGCAGTTGGCTACGGCTAGTTACACACACGTCTATGGAAGTAAGTGCAGCCTCTTACCATAGACTCGTGTGTTATTCCAAGCCATATTCAAGTAGTTTAGACACAGGCTTAAGTCTAGTCTTGCTGACGTATATCACTTTATCATCTCCTCTGCACAGGGCAATTATGCAGAATGGAGCTAGTTGAACTTCTAGCAGGCCACTTGTCAGCTTGGTGTTGCGGTACTTTCCTCGCCTTCACCGCTGTGACCCGGGTTCGAATCCCGCCTGGGCCACATGTGGAATGGGTTTGCAGTCCCTACCTGATTCCGTAGGGGGGGGGGGGGTCCCAGAATATTCGTCTGGGGTTTTCCTCCCACCTCTACAAACAATTCTTCCCATTGTCTTCTCTTTGCAGGTTTCTTCAGGCTTGCGAGCTACAGTGCCTAGGGCACCCTTTCAGAATTCCTTGGTTTCGTTACCAGAAAAAAGAAAATAAATATACTGAAGTTCCTGCTGTTGGTTTGAAAATTGAACATTCAGCAAATCTAGCAAATTCAAAAAATCAAATATACAAGTAACCAAACCAGGTTGCAGAAGCGCTGTTTAAAATGTCAAAATTTGTGTAGCAAGATGAATGTTAATCATGGTCCAGTGGCACGTGGCAAACATTAATACACAGAGAAAGTTTGTTATAATACATAAACAACCGTAAAATATAAAATCGCACACAACTCACAACTCCGTTTCTTCCATCCCAACCCTTACCCCATCTTGGGAAAAAATATGATACTGTTAACAAATTCAAACTACAGTTGTTCAAAATTTCACACATTTTATCCATGACATTGGAGGGTGTAGTAAAATGAAACTAACAGGTATGCATCATTGTTTGAAAATGCAGGGGTTAAAACTGGAAAGGATATGAGTATTTATTGTGACTTACCATTATCGATTGTGACTGAATCATATGCAAGGTTTTGTCCATCTTGTGAGACGTTACAGAAGACATCTGCACCCATCAGATTCTTTGAAAAGGGATCCCGAATGGTCAAGATTGAAGCAAGACTCCAATCATCTTGGTTACAGTCATCAATGGAGACACCATCAAATAGTTCAGTATTAATGCCAGAGCTTTGGTTGTAGAGGCTCCATACGATATTGGGTGGAGGAAAATCTGTGGCATTTGCGTCGGCGTGGCAACCCACCCGGAGGAACTTCTCCGACAGATTTCGGATTCTCATTTGAGTTATCTCGATGTTGTCTAAGAACAGGAGACGAAACGTAATGAATTATTATGAAAGAAACCTCAAAACACACAAAGACCTTAAATATTAAAGTTATAGAACTGAAGTACACTTTCATAAAATGTTTATTAAGCCACGGTCAACCAGATCACAAAGTATAAACATTATTGTTTAATTTGTTCATGAGTTATAATTGAAATAAGACAGTAACTTTTTGAACACAAATCACGTGTACTTTGACGATTTCACACTTGTATGCACATCTCTGCATACCAAGTTTCAAGTTCATGCATTGCTCCAGTTGAAAGAAAAGCTGCAGAGAATTAGGAAAGAATTCCAAACATGGACATCACTCATTTTTCCCCGAAGTGATGACCTATCATATCAGCCATCAAAAAGCGACAATATACCCTTTAAAAAGTCAAATTTCGCAGGAAAAATATTGAAGCATTTACTAAGAAAACAAAAATTATTTATTTAAAAAAATAAATCGTACTTACATGAGTATTTCATCATCACAAAGAGTAGAACCTATAAAAGAATTAAACAAAACCGAAATTAAAAACAGAAACATTCAGTACCTTGACGAAAAGTCTAGCACAAAAAAGGTGCACGTTTTTAGTAAACAGTAAACTAAATCACTAAAATTAAACAGTGGATATGGGCCTGGTACAGTGGGTGTTTTTTATTTGTGAGAATCCCAATTATTTCTGTGCCTGTTTCTGTGAGTGTTTTGTAGTCAGAATGTCAATATATATATCTGCCGGTTTAGATTTTTTTTTTACAATCCTTTATAAGAAAGGGATGTTTTGTTATACTCTGCATCGCTAACATCAAAGTGATTGTATACATATTTTTATCTAATTCATTCAAAGATATTGATACATTTTTTAAGAAATTACTTCCAATGAAGTTACCACACATGAAAAAGATCGACTTTATAACCTTGGAACAAAAGTAAGAAACACGAAAAATATTGTAAGCCATGTTTCCATTTTGACAATGCCCTGTGAGAAACCACCATGTGGATCAGAAATTATTAATGAATAAACAACGTCCACCATTTCCCTATTTTTACGAACGATATGTGCCTTTTTCATAAAAGAAAAATCAATACTTGTGTTCATGCAAATCCTCGTTGGACCCGTAATTGATTTTGCCCCTGTAAATTGCTATATCTTGTTCTCATCACCTTCTGTGTTCTGAATTATTAAGATGATTGTTAGAATTTAACTAGGGCAGTGCAAACACTAGTTTCATGTGTTTCTAATTTCTAGAGCATCATATTTTTTTTTTAAGTGACGCATAAAAGTTGCAATATCTGGCCATCAAATAAGGATACTGTTTTCCGTTTTGTCTAACCCCAAAATTGTAATTAAAAACAGACCTGTGTCAACAAGCTGAACGCTGTAGAATTGAAGTGGTTTTTTTTTGGATTTCCAACCCCAAGTCAAACATTACAACAAACGTAGTGGTTATTGTTACGGCAACCGTAACACGATTTTCGACTGCTATCGTTACGGCATTACAAAAATACTCTTGCAAAATCTGAAATTATAGTTTTTAATCTCAACTGCCCTTTCGACCAGCTAAAAACTTTGCAGTTTGGTACCTCGAATGGTTACACGTTGGACTACCATGTCGAAGGCCTGGGTCCAAGAGCCAATAAACGTCAGAGAACCAGACTGCCGTAACTTTAGCCACTGTGTTTTGGAACAACTGTGGTCTAGCACAAATATGACTAGTGAGTAGTGTGGCTCGGGTAGTGTAGCATGCGCTGTCCCAGCCACACTATGTCTCAGTGGGGCTAAGCATGAAATAGCCATAAGTCAAGCATTAACGTTTTACACTTAAATTAAAATGAACACAAAATGTTCAAGTTGGTACAGGCCAGTCTCGAATTCGAACTTAACTGACACTACTCCCCGTGCATTAGTGCGAAAACTTACTGACTCAATTCGTCCTATAGTGGCCCAAAAGGTGGCTGAATTTGTAAAGGGTAGGGTCTATATGCTACGTACACCAATGCGAAACGTTACTGTACAAACAACGAATGAATTAAGTAAAGTGAACGTCTGCACTTCCGCATGGCGCTACGACGCAGACGAAAAAGTGCAAAACGTAATCATCCAATCAGCAACCGGGCTCGTTCGGTACATATTACTTTGGCGAAATATTATCAAGGCCTTACAAAAAAAGGAGAACAGAGTGAAAAATAAAACAAAAAAATAACCATGTTCGTTTTGAATTAAAACTAGAAATTTTGCTGTCAGTTACACTGACAATATATATACAAACAAATTTTTAAAAAAAGTAGCAGCATAAGTTTTTGGGATGTTAAGGCAACCCTTCTCCATCGCTTGAGGGCGGTTTCCCAATCTCACCCCTGGAAAGGCTAATTTTAACCTAAAATTCTAGTTTAATACTAACTTATCCCCCCCCCCCCGATAAAAATACATGACACAATCATAATGTATGTAAATAATGTATGTCGGGCTGCAAATTTGGCACTACGTAAGATCGGGCAAATTCGTAAATATCTTGATCAGTAAACTGCTGAGAAACTTGTTCATGCATTTATCACCTCCCGCTTAGACTATTGCAATAGTTTATTGTATCGTTTGCCAGACCGTGAGATTGCTAAGTTGCAACAAGTCCAAAATGCTGCTGCCAGAATGGTGACACGTGTGAAAAAGTATCACCATATAACACCAGTCCTTCTGCAATTGCATTGGCTGCCAGTCCGCAAGCGCATTTCGTTTAGGATCTTGACTAGATCCCCCAAAAACTGAGTGGGTAAATAAATTACGGCGTGGGGTTCGGGGCCTGCTTAAGGGCCCCGAAAAAAATTGGGATTCTAGATGCTCTGTGGTGCGATCTGAGGCAATTTCTGACCACTTTAACCAATGTTTTTTTTGAGGAAAAGATGGTGGTGTACTCATTGCCTGCCTTTATTGCGATGTCACATACAAAAAAAATTGGTTTCGTTTGGGGGGGGGGGGCATGGCCCCCTTTGCCCTCCCCCCGGATCCGCCCTTGGGATCTTGTTGCTAACGTACAAAGCATGCACTCCATGGGCTTGCACATGGTTATATAATTGAATTATTGACAGATCACAAGCCGATCCGCTCACTTAGATCAAGTAGCAAACATCTTCTGAAACTGGCCACAACATCAACATCATATGGCGATAAAGCATTCTCTGCAGCTGCTCCCAAACTTTGGAATGAGCTTCCATTGTCTATTAGATGTGCCAAGTCGGTAGAGAAATTACTTAAGACCTATCTTTTTATCTGTAATTGAACACTAGTCTGCATTTTATTCATGTTTTAGTTTTCATTTGAATTGTTACATACATTTGTTTTTGTCCATGCATTTACTAGGAATAACAGTGATTGGGGTTTTTAATATACAAATGAAGTTTTTACAGTATTTTAATGGTGTTTTATCTATGTGCGAAACTGCGGTATTTAACAGTTTACAGAATTTTACAGAATTTCTAACGATTAATCATTCAGACAACAGCTGATCCGGCCGAAGTTTGTAACCAAGTTAGGTTTTAAATTGGGATTCTTGTTCTATAGTTAAGCGCTTTGAGGAATCTTTGATTCATATTGCGCTATATAAATGCTGTTTTTTTATTATTATTATTATCTCTTATATCACAGATTAACATTGAAATTGATATCGATAATGTTTATTCCCCGATAAACCAAGCAACGGTATTCCCTATCATATCAGTGGATGGAGTATAGGCCTATATGCTACTTACCAGTCTGCTAAAACGCATCATTGTTCCTGCAGATGACTTCGCTGGCGAGAAACTTTGACGATTTCCGGAATTATACCAAAATGCGGCACGCTCCGTTTCTCCACATTATGGGTGAATAATTATCAAGAAATCTTCTACCGAGAAATTGGTCATTTGTTGGTAAAGAATTAAGTCTTTGAACTGTGACGTCATCAAAGTCAGTCAAATTAACCAAACGACACTTTAGAAATGACTTCTTTGAAATTCATTCGCAGAATGTGGCGAGTCCAGAATTTCTGGCCCTCCGCAGCTAGCGGCAAGTAGAGTTCTTATACTCAGATCGAAATGTACGCAAAATAGGAGCAGTCGATGAATGTGCATGGACGAGGGAAGTCTTTGTGAGACTAGCTCGAGGCGCTACGTGTACCGCGTCTTTTGATGTTTGACCAATCGATACAATAATAATTATGACTTTGCACTTGCAGAAAATACACATAGGCCTATATATTATTCGATACTTATGAATCGATAACTCAACGGCTGTTCCATTACCCTCATTTCTGTCATTATTCGCGAAGACATACTACATGTAAACGGTTATTATTATTTTATTATTTTTAATATATATTTCTGGTAATGAAACCAAGGATTCCTCAAAAGTGCTCTAGTCACCAGTGGCGTAGCCAGGAATTTTTCAATGTTTCAGTGGGGGCTGGAACATTTCATGGGGGTCGTCATGTAGATCAATGATAATTTTTTTACAAACTCAAAATCTCAGTGGGGGGCGACTAGGGGGGGGGCCAAAAAGGTTTCATTGGGGGCTGTCGCCCCCCCCCCCCCACGCCCCTCGTGGCTACGCCACTGCTAGGCACTGTGGCTCGCAAGCCTGGGGAAATCAGTGGAGAGAAATTACTGTTTTAGAGGTGGGAGGAAAACCCCAGACGAATATTCTGGGGAAAACCCACAGAATCAGGCAGAGAATCCCAATCCACATGTTGGCACAGGCAGGATTCGAACCCGGGTCACAGCGGTGGA
This sequence comes from Patiria pectinifera, assembly GCA_029964075.1. Taxonomy (NCBI): domain Eukaryota; kingdom Metazoa; phylum Echinodermata; class Asteroidea; order Valvatida; family Asterinidae; genus Patiria; species Patiria pectinifera. The sequence continues at coordinate 119,807 of JASAOE010000024.1, forward strand.
AGGCGAGGAAAGTACCACTAAAATCGGCTCTTAAAAGTCGAATGTGAAGAAAAGGTTTCCTATGCCATTTTAGATGCACCACTACCAGCGAGCATAAACTGTTGGGAATGACAGGTAACAGCCGGAATTTGCAAATTGGTGTCATGCGCAGTCTCGCGATTGATCATGTGATTAGTCACGGGTCGTGAGATAAGCCCAGGTGTCTCATTGTTTGGGAGATGGAGCGGAGGCAAGTTGTAATCAAGAAATATTTGAATTAGTGACTGTTCACTGTATGAAGTGAGAATTGAGTCGTATCATCGGTACAACTTATTCAAGGATGGATGCCGGACATGCAATAGCAGCAGGCTTATTTATCATCAAAATAAACTGCATGCAATTCGATTCACCGATTTTACTATTACAACGGCCAAAGTCCGTTACACCTCAAGAAAAATTCATTAGAAAGAGAAAGACACAAACACCTTGACAATGTTGTCTTGACTTTAATTTAACTTTAAATATCTTTTTTTCTTCAAACAATAAACTAATTAGTGGTATAGTATGTTAAGTTAAACTATGGTCACTGCACCTCGGACTGGAAAGGGGCCTATGATACCAAAACCACTGTGTTCGATATAAACGTGTAAATCGTATGCATCTCGTATTACATAACTTACAATATCATAAATATCAAATTAACATTGTAAATAATATACATGTATAATTGAAGGCTTTTGAACACAGTCATATATGATAATTAGGACAAATGATCTAGCTAAGCATGACTATTTTAATAAGTTGGTCAAGTGTCCATTTTGTTTTTTCTATACAACACATAATACCTAATTCTACAGTTTTATGCTTAGTGCGTTTATTGTTTCTCTTTAAGCACAATAATCTCCATTGCTTTGAGTAATTTCAATAAGACATTATGGTATCATCCCTTTCATATTATGGACTGTACTTTTGTGTACTATAAATACACGGTATGAGTATTGCATAAAATTTGGATAAGATTTGGTCATCAATTATAATGTTGATATTATGTAATCTCTTCCCGAATTAAAACGATGCTCGTCCTAACCGCACATAATTTATATAGGCCCCTACTGGCAGAGTTTTATGGCAAAGAAAGATCATATTAGTTTTATATAATGCGCAAAATTTAACAAACCTACGCTAAAACAGATCATCATTGGTCAGATTTCAAAATTTGAGGGGCGATTGGATAGGACAAAGATGAACTTGATGATCATTATTGTTATTCACATGTAAACATGTTCTTATTCTTTGAAGGGAATGTACAACTGGTTTTCCACCATTCCGTGAGAGCCAGCCGCCCCCTGTTCGTTCCCAGTGCCGTTTGCATCGCGTACAGCCGCGTACGCTTGCTCTTCACCATCAGAGGGCGCCCTTCCCGGAATCCCAGTTTGCATCCCATGTCTCCCTGCTGCTGCTGATGACCCGCCGTTGCCATCCCGATTTGCATACGTGTATGAATATTCATTTGTGACACCACCCTGATCGGGAATGGCTGTATACAGAGCCGACTCCCCTCGACGCCTGGGGGCGTCCTTCTCCCCGATCTCTTGGTATGAGCAATCGCCGCCTGCACCAGCCGTATCTGAACTCTCAAGAGTGTGGTATTCCACATCACTTTCCCGCCCAGTTTCATCGATGCTGCTGTATGACTGCTGCTGCAGTAGCTCCTGATAGCTGTAGTTTGCCCGTTTTTTGTTATTGGCGGTTGGAAGAGAGTCTACCACGCCACAGTAGGAAGGGTTATCGACGCGTGTGACCTCCTTGGCGGCCTTCGAAGCAGGTTTGCGCGTGCTGTAGAAATATTGGACAGAAATGTAGACCTATAAGGTTGTTTTACAATATATGAAGTTTAATGATGATAATTGCGATCGATGATACATGAATATGATGAAATTGATGGTGTAATTATGGGGAGGATTTGTTGACGATTATGAAGAATAACAGTGTTGGTGTATAATTGAAGAAGTTGAAGAGTGGTGATGACGAAGCAATGGTATACGACTACTATTAGTTAGATGATAACAAGTGGATATAAGGACAACTTTGAAAACAATAATGCCAATGATAATACGAATTTATCATAGTGATGATCGAAAGCATTGGACGACAATGTTCAAGAGTAAAGTAGGATGAGAATGGTAGCAAATTTATCGAGGAAAACATAGATTACTACAAAGAAAACAATGCAATCGGGTGCTGTGAAGATATGGTAATATTTTAAATCCCTTCGTTTACATTAAAGAAACTTCTACCTAAGATAACCACATGCAGCATTATTTGTTAGTGTTTGCATAACATATTTCCAGACGTATTTTCTTTTACCTCTTTTTCCTGTTGAAAGCAAGACAAAGAGTCAAGCCGATTAAGAGCAGGGCTATACACACCACCACGATGGGACCAATGAAGGAGGGGGATGATGATCCGCCTACAGTGGAGGAAAACACAATGGATTAAGGTCAAGTTAATTTTTTGGCATTATATAGGGCGGATAAAAAAACGAAACCGAGATATTATTGAACAGTAGTAGGGCACATGTGAATCAAAGGGAGATATTCTCTGTTAGGGTTGAATCTCCTCTTTAAAATGACACCCTGATCGTGTCCTTGTACATTCAGGGTTGACTGAGCAGTGACCAATTTTATGAAAGTGTCTATTTAGAGAATTGCGCCACTTTTGAATCGTGTTTTTTTGTGGTGTCATTTGTCACAGAGTGAAAGGCTATATGGTTGCTAATCAAGGCAGGTGAGAAACACAGAAATTTCACCATGAAAAGTGGCGCAAGTCTCCTAATAGACCTTTTCATAAAAATGTGTCACTGCTCAGTCAACCGTGAATGTAAGTACATGATCAACAGTTTTGAAGTTTTGTCATTTTGAAGAGGAGATTCGACCTTTATCTCCCTTTTATTCACATGTGCCCTAATTCTGTTCAATAGTATTCTCAGTTCCGTTTTTTGATCCACCCTGAATAATTGTATTCTTTCTAGGAATGAAACCAATGGTTCTTCGAAGTGTACTGGCACTGAAGAACTCAGTAGCCAGAGGAAATGTAGAGTGAGAATACGAGAAAAACAACAAGCCCTTGCAACCAAACACTGATCAACTTCTCCCCTTGCGATTGTCTTAATGTTTTTCGTAAGTGCATTCTTTTGGCAAGGAATTAAATCTTATTAAGTGCAAGTGTCTAACCAATTGACTTCACTTACTTTGTAAGTTTGGGTCCACGCTGATGCCAACAGTCGAGTTGTTTGGAACAACCGAAATGTCCACTTCCGTTTCTAAGGAGGAAGCCATCGTCATGGTAACTGTTAAACTAACAGCTGTGTCTTCTGATGCAGATGTCACCGTTGATGCTTGGGGACTCTTTGTCCAAGCGCCGGTCAAATTGGCTTTCGTTGTTGATGGGATTGTTTTAGCCCTTGTGGTTGGCATAATTGCGGATGGGACGGCTGGTAAGGCAGCAGTTGGTGGATTGGCTGGTGGATTGGTTGGTGGATTGGTTGGTGGATTGGTTGGTGGATTGGTTGGCGGAGGTTGTGGAGTTGTTCGTTGAGTGGTGGTGGATGGTGCGGTGGTTGTAGGAGCCGTGGTGGTTGAAGGAGTTGTCTGTTGAGTGGTAGTTGAGGGCGTTGTTGGTTTAGTGGTGGGAGGCTCTGTGGTCACGGTAGGTGTAGCTGGAAAGTAATTTAAAAGCAGATGACAGAGATCAGTTGTGTACGACTAAACGCAACCAGCTTGCAAAGTCACATGTTAACGGCGTCCATTATAAGCGAGTACGAGAGACGATGGTGTGGCTCGGGAAGTTGCCTAAAGTTTAGCACGATTTGGCAAATGAGTTGATATGCTGCCCAATAATGGTCAACATACCGACTGCCAACACACTTAGGCAACTTCCTCCCAGCAGTTTGTGAATTTTTACCCGAATTAGCCAACAATTACTGAGGTCACCTTATACCAAAGTTGATTAAGCAAACAATGCCCAACAGTGTTTTATGCAACGTTTTTACTGTGGGCAAATGCGCATCTCAGCTTTTACAATTCTTACAACTGGTTCTTTTTAGAACCACACCGCTATTAGAGAATAAGAGATTAATTCCAGATGACTTACTTGGGTCATCAAAGACGTCTGTGATGATAAGATCATCGATAGCAATGTCGCTTTGATACTTCCCTCGAGATGCTATGATGTACACCTGTATATGGGAGACAGGAAGTGCACACAATTCCTGTGATTGGCACTTTCGTTCCAGAATATGTGCAGCTTTTTGAGCAAATAAAGTACGAGTGGTGTCGGTGTCGTTATTCACTTCACAGCAGTAGGGCCTATATGCGTCGCTATTTCGTTAACATAGGAAATACACAACATTTGCTTTTTTTCTGTAATTTTCAGAAATGGATGGATTTGGGAATTTGCATTTTATAGTAAATATTGTTGCACTGACCAGTTTCAAGTTTTGTGTTCAAAGATGCTGGAAAAACCAAGACAAAAATGCTGTTGTTGTAATCTTCTCCCCTGACCCTATTTCAGACGAGACAAAACGCAGCAATTTATAGACGGTGGGGAATTGTAAGGTCAGGCATGTCAGGGAACCAGACTAGCTGGCTTGCACCCTTTCAGGGATGCGCAACCGAATGCAAACAAAATGTGGACCAACTAAATTCGGTTAATTGAGGGCCGTATTGGAAAGAAAAAAACGATGGTCGGCCGATCATCGTTGGAAATTGATACAAAAATTCCACTTTTCTTGAAAATGACAGCACACCAGGTGCCATGACTTCACAGGATGCTTCAAACTATTATTCACTTACAGTTTAGTAAGGTATTTCATAGTCTTTTTTTAGGGTGTTATGTTTCTAGCTGTATATTACACTTAAATGTGTCTTTTCTTTGTACCAATTGGATGAGTCGAGGAGTTCTATCGTATAGAAGGACCAATGAACTAAATCCGGCTCATTGCACATAGCCATGCTGAGTCAATTGAAAAGAGTGCTGTGCGTTGTAGGGACAGACTTTACTAGACCTGCCTTGTTTTGTTCGGTAGGAAAAAAACTAACCAACTTTAAAAACCTTGCGAAACAAAAGTAATTTACCCTGAAATCTCTCTGACACGTGAAATCCACCTGACCGGACGATTGCCACTCATTGCCCTGGTTCCTCCGCCGAGTCCACACCGGTGAGCTGTCCCCACACACGTACACGTCGAGACTACCCATGTCGTCAGGCTTCGTGCCATCATACATGTGATAGTAGAACTCAATGCGGCCACGCCCTGAGGTCAGCCGGTACGAGGGAGTGTAGAGGGTACTCCTTCGGCCGAATTGGTAGTAGTTCTCGCTGGATGGGGCGTAGATGTACTTTCCTTTATGGGACAACAAAGGCAGAAAAGTCTTAGCAAATAATTTGGGCAAGTTCTTACTATTCAAAACAAGAGCCAGAAGTCTATTCATCAGTGACAAGTGTTTCTGATTGTAACTAAGACATATTCCTCGTTATTCTTGCTCATCCTTGTGACCTCGCTTGCGATTTGACTTGCGACTTCGCTTGCGATTTGACTTGTGACTGACTTGTGATAGGGCACTTAATTGACTTGTGAGTAAACTAAATACAGGGAGAGTCAAAAAGAAAGGGACTTAATGAGAATGATTTTTTTTCTCATAAATATGCGGCTCGCTCTTTTTATTAAAAATAAAATCGGGATCAAGTACATAATTATTATTGGCTAGCAACTGTGAAAATCTCACGTAATTTGCGTATTATATTCACAAGTTATGTCTATTTTAATACAAACATCACACAATTTAGCTGTCCACCAATTATCATTTATCGTTCAATTACAAGGGCGTTTTCCTGCTCTCCCTGAATGAACAAGAATTGGCATAGGAAAACAAACAAGTCACAATCATTATTTTAAAAAAAATATTCCTCATATTTTGCAGAACACAAAATCTGACAGTAAAAATACTGTTTCAGTCGTGATAAAAAATGTAAAGAAAATCTCATTTGTATCTGAATGTCTGTGTGTGATCTCTGGTTCTCACTCAGCTGTATAGCTTCAAATGGCATACCATGGACAGCTGTTGAAATTGTTTGAGACCTTCATTTTAACAATTTAATTTTAGCACCCAGCGAAGCCAAAGCCACAACGTATTCGAAGTTTGTGAAATGGCCTTTCTTCGTTTGTTTGTAAACATTAAACCACGCACGCGCACTTGAAGTGGTCGCGTGCACGTTTGTTCTTTTTGTCAACGTCAAGAAAGGTCATCGAGTAATTTGCATATTTCTATGATATCGAACAAGGGGCTAAAAGCTCGAAATAATGATAGAGGTCTTAGAAATACAGAAACACTGCCATTTCTCTTTAAAAAATATAATTTTCAACCATAAATAATTGTATTCCGAATTTATCAACGGTTTTAACGTAATAAGGGTTTTTACTTTGCCGAGTTATTTGTAAATTGTCGAACGAGTATGTCGAATGGAAACCAGAAACATTGCCTCGTGCATAATGCATGAGCGTAAATCCGGACTTTCAACCAATCAAAATGCGCCGTCGCTCCGGAAGTATTTCAGAAACAGTTTTGGATTCACGTGTAGCGAACGTACATTTTGTGATCTCACTTTGTTACTATAGCGCAAACAGCGATTTTTTGTGGCTGAATTTCCAGAAATTCAGTTGAATAATGGGCTCCAATGAGTCAAGAAAACGCCCGACCCATGTATCAGGTAAGGTTGTTTTCACTTTTGTTCTAATTTGACATTTTTTGGTAAGAACTTCGATGTAAAATATTGCGCGACATGCCCGTTGCTATGGGCATGCATGTCTTCCAGTTCCACAACTCGACATGCTAGCGCATATTAGTTGAGTTAAACGATCGAAAATGATTCTAACATTTAATTTTTCCCTTTCACTGTTTCAGCATCGGACATGGGGGTGCACGGGCATACACCAAAGTTATCTAAAAGAGCTTTGAAGAAGCAACATAAGGTTTGTTAATTTGTTTATAAAAGAAAAACAGACACTAATTTGAACTGTTTCTGTTGTTGACTTTTGAGTCTTGACTTGAGCATGTTGAGTGTTCACAGTATAAATTTAGGCCCACTCACATTCCATTGGCATTGAAAAAAAAAATCAATCCACGTAATCTTTGCACTGGGGTCTGCAGTGATAGGCCTACATAAGCATCACATCTCTTATCATCAAATATATCTATGTAAGCATCACATCCCTTTCATCATGTCTTTGGCTTTTTTAATTACCAATTAATGATTCTTTTTTAAGGAATTAGATATTTTGATAGCATCTTTTTGCCCTGAAAACAGGCGAAGGCCAAGATGGCCAAGGCCCTGGCTGACACCAAGGCCAAAGGTGATGCTGAACTGCGGGCTGTAGTTCTGGCTGCAGCTGGACATGGTACGTTAAAATTGATCATTTCGGATTCAATTCTTATTTCTTTATTACAAACTATTGCCATCCGATGACTGTTTCTGATTGTTTCCTTAAAGAAAATCTGCAATTTGGACTAACTTCTTGCAGTGCGACATTTATTGAGTATATTTCCATGTTTCTCATATTGTACATCCATTCTAAAATTCAATGGAAAATGGTTACAATTATTATTTTCCAAATTAAACTTGGGCGAGTTTAATAATTTGAGTTTATCATCATGCAAAGTAATTATTTCCAATTGTTCATGTACAAATCATCATTGATATATCTTTCATATTTGTGATGCTTTATAGGTGGGGTCCACTTGCCAGTCATCATCAGTGAGAAGACCCCTGAGCAGAACCCAGCGCAGACTCCAGGGCAGAGCCCTGAGCAAACCCCTGAGCAAACCCAAGAGCAAGCCCCAGAGCAAATTGCAGGGCAGACCCCAGAGCAAGCCCCAGAGCAAACTGCAGAGCAGACCCAAGAGCAAGCCCCAGAGCAAACCCAAGAGCAAGCCCCAGAGCAAACCCAAGAGCAAACCCCTGAGCAAACCCAAGAGCAAGCCCCAGAGCAAACTGCAGAGCAGACCCAAGAGCAAGCCCCAGAGCTACCCAAAGAGGAATCCCCAGAGCAAACCCAAGAGCAAACCCCTGTGCAGACCCCAGGGCACACCCCTGAGCAAACCCCAGAGCAATTGACTACCGCCATTGAGCAAACCACCAATGAGCATGCAACCCCGGAGGAAATTCTGGAGGTAAGTTACTGCTTAAGTTGTAACCTGGTCATAGTAAAGATCCATTTATTTTGCTGTATGTTTTGATGTTTCATTACTTTATTCAATGATTAAAATGAATTTGTGTCAGTTCGAGCACAAGCCATTTTC
>JASAOE010000110.1:0-25000 GCA_029964075.1 Patiria pectinifera
GAGTAACAGACAGGGCAGTTGTGGGGGGCAGTACAGGCACTAAATGGGTTAAAGACATTTGGGTGAAACTCGTGAGAATTTCAAAACTAAAAAGTCCAGGTGGTTTAGGAGGATATTAATGTTCTAACTCAATCCATATGTCTGCCTGGGTGGGATGTGAACCGGGGTCAGAGAGGCCTAAAAATAACTCAGCTGGATAGCCACTTCTTTTTTTAAGGTAAGGTACATGACATTACTTGCTATTTTGTGGGTTTTTTTGGTTTGAAGTGACAAAATTGTCAACGGGTGCACAAAAACTAACCTGTTGAAGTTTCAGCTCAATGCATACTATACATTTTGAGAAACGCACAGTATGCACAATTTTTGGGTCGCATAACTGGATTCTGTTGCTAACGTAAACAAAAAGTGTGCCCGCGGGCTTCCTACAGGGTGAGTACAAAAAAGTGGAACCCAAACCCCCAAAAATATATTTTTATATTTAAACACATATGTAGCACCAAAAATAATAATGACCGGAAAGCCAATTTCATAAGCTACTTTTAGATGAAAAAATTACTGAAATTGCTCAATCTATCCAAAGAAAATCACCATTTAAACGAAATGACCTTACATGTGTAAACCTGTCTCATCCAAAAAAAGCTATTTATTGTGTGTTTTGACGTTTTGACAAAGAAACTGACACAGACTACTTGTTTCAACAACTGTCAACAACTGCAGTACACAATATCTTTATAAACAACCCTGGTGCCTAAAGGCAAACAATATGATTTATAAAATCCCCTTTTTTTTAAAAGACGGGCCTTCAAAAGGACCTTGTTGAATATTTTTAACTTTTAAACTGAGGTTTTAACGCTGGTGATGTTTGAAGACAACTGTGACAACGATTCTTGAAATTGCATTTTTTGCCAAAACGAGACAGGTTTTAGGGGCATGGTGTTTAAATGGTGATATTCTTTGAACGGATTGAGCTATTAAAGTATTTGTTCATCTAAAAGTAGCTTATGAAATTGCCTTTCCAGTCATTAATATTATTTTTGGTGCTACATTTTTTTTTTTAAATTTGGGGTTTGTGTTCCGCTTTTTTTGACTCACCCTATATTTGAATGCCACCTTCAATGTTAGTTTTCTTCCGAACAATACCATTTCCGGCGACCATTTGATACCAATCCTATCTTTGCTTTGAGCAATTTTTTTTCTGTTAGAAAATCGGTAGATTTTCCTGGTAACGGCTAACGATCCAATGTTGGCTGCATCATAACTTTTTGTGGAAAGCAGTCATAATGCAAATTTTCTTCCCTATTTTGATGACGTGGATAATGGCCCTCGCCGAATATCCGCGTCCTGGCGCCTAACCGGCCAAGTACGTTTTTATTCCCTTATTAAAATATGATTTTGCACACCGCTAGGGAGTTAGGGTTAATACAGTCCTTGAACATGCATTAACAAATTCTATTAAAGGGAATATACATCATTTGCTTTTGCTGTTATTTTCAGAAATGGATGGAATTGGGGGTTGGAAATATATGGCAAATATAGTTACACTGACTTTTTTGAGGTTTTGGGTTCGAAAATGCTATAAAAACCAAGAAAAACAATAATTTTCCTGTAGTCTGGTTCCCTGACTTCATTTAAGAAGAAACAGAGCAGTTTACATACATTGGGGAATTGTAAGGTCAGGGAACCAGTCTAGCTGGCTTGTACCCGTTCATAGGTGTGTAATCGATTGCAAACAAGTGCGATGGTCAACTGGGGCCAGTATTTGAAGAAAAAAAGCCAGTTTTTTCCAACGCTGGTCGGCCGATCAGCGTTGGAAATTGATACAAAAATACCACTTTTCTTGAAAATGACAGTATACCAGGTGCCATGATTTTACAGGATGCTTTACACTGTCATTCACTAACAGTCCAGCAAGGTATTTCAAAATGATTTGGTAGTTTTATTTTTTGATGTTTGCAAATGTTGTATTTTCCCTTTAAACAAGCCCTTTAATAGTCTCTTGCGAGAATTAACCGGGTCAACAATCAGGGAAAACAAACCACATGGGAGGGAAATCCGGGATATAATTGTACATATTGGGGCATAAAAACCAGTACCCCCAAAAATAATCTTACTTCCGGTGTGGTCCGTGATGTTTATGTGGGTGTTGTTGTACGTGGCCTTGATGTGTATTACTGGAAGGCGGTAGTACGGTATTCCCCCAAACATCAGATTGTCTGTCGAAACTGGCGGGATGAAGGTTTTCCTGAAGAAAAGGAAAAAAAAAAAAAAACGCAAAGATTATTAGTACATGTCTGAGCACAAATATTGCAATGTGTTAGATATTTTTGTGGGAATTTTCATGTTAAAAACCAGGCTAAATTGCAAATCAAAATAGATTTTGTGCTTCTTTTATAAAAGAAGTGCAACAGATGACGTCACAAACGTCGCAATTTTCACCGCAAACCAACAAAGCCCTTCAAGAAAACTTCTAGGATTTGAATTTTCGGGTCGGGTTTCTTTTACAGGTACCCGTGTTTTACTCCAATAGGGTAACCGGTTCCCATACTACTTTTAAATGCACACCACTGCATGCAAACCCCTTAGGGGATAGCTTCAATAAAGACTTTGCGAACTGTTCGTGAATGTTCGCGAATATCTGGCTGACGCTGATGTTACATTTAATAACAAACGATGTGTCGGAAATTTGCCACCTATCAAAAAACAAATCTCAGGAAAATATTTGGGAACACAGCGCCTTGCTCCTGGTTTAATAACAAATACCGCAGACGCAAGAAAGCCTGAATATTACCGGAGCACTGACCGGTAGCTGGTTACGCGAACTCCGCGTACGATAGGTTCGCGCACTTCGCGAACTCAGCAGCTGTGGCATATTAGCATAGTTTTAGCATTTCAAAGGCGCATTGTCATGTGATGCAAATGAACCTGCAGAGCTGGATGTTTACTCAAAACTTGGGATCAAAATTAGTTCGCGAACTTCGCTGACCTCGCGAACAGTCAATATTGAAGGCTGCCCTTAAAACCATAGCTAATTTCTTGTATACCGGTATCAAAATGTGTACATCTGCGTGTTTTTTGAGGCCTCAATTTCAATGATAACCCTGGTTTTTGAGTCTTGTTTAACATGTCGTGAAAGTGCAATTTGGAAACCAATATTTAAAAGCAAATTTGGTCAACCTATTTCCAAATTCTAATTCCCCTTTTCACAAACATGCAATACGAGTGAAATATGTGTGTCTCTCCTTTCACTACACAATGCACGTGCACGTGCGCAATGCCTGCAATTTTGTTTTAAATTAACAGTGTGCACCAATCTTGAAGAAACGCCCCGCTTATTAAATTCTCAAAGAGGAAAGGCTAGTGCCGGTAGGCGATGTTACCAGGTTTTTGTTATTACAGCTGAAGATGTACTCAGTGTTCTTTTGAGGCAAACACGTTGGTCCGTTCGTACAGCTATATAATGGCTTTTTACTGTAGTGCACACAAAGTGGAGTAAGTCCGTTTAGATGCCTCCTGCATCATGTGTAAAAAACACAACAGTATTTTACATGTAAACCCTTTTTCATGATGCTTCAATCCCATGGGGTTTTATGTAGGCCGCGGTAACAATACGATGATGAAAAAAATCCATTAAATTTGCATTTTCATGTAATTTGCAATACCCGGTACTCAATTTTAATTTGCGTTGAATTTAACGAGACAAAGATGGTCCAAGAGAACACAAGTCTATTCAATTGACTTAGAATGGTTATTCACTGGAAGTCTTTTCATGCATCTGGTGTACACATATTGGACTGGCCCACTACAAGGTAATCCTATACAATAGCACTGCCCGGCTCTCTATTCGCCAGCCAACAACCTGGGGCCAAATTCTATGGAGCTGCTAAGCACAAAAATTCGCTTAGCACAAAACAAGTATGGCTTAGTAAAAGCGGGTTACCAGCCAAAACTCCATGTGACATACATGTATATTGCTAAGCAAACAATAGCTAAATACCAATCACAAGCAATATGCATCACATGGAGTTTTGGCTGGTACCCTGCTTTTATAAGCCAGACTTTTTTGTGCTAAGCAAATTTTTTTGTGCTTAGCAGCCCCATGAAATTGGCCCCAGGCTACGTCACAAGTCACAGTCAGTCAGTCAGTCGGGGAGTCAGTCAGTCACAAAGAGGGAACTAGGTTAGCCCTCTGGGACCAGCAAAAATAATATAAACCCACAAAAGCACACGGGCAGTTTTTGTCAATTTTATGTACACTGTACCAGCACCTTGGTACATGTACGAGATGCTTTTAAATACATCTGTTACAATAAAAACTACATGTAGGCGTCTGCATAAATTATACAAAATATATGCACGCCCAAAAAAGAGAAGAAAGAAAAGAGGGGAACCGACATAATTTACAACCATATGGTACCGAATTCCCAAACAAACACACCGATATAAAATGCACTGTTGCCTTATCCCGTGGGTGTTTTTCAATTACAGTACATGTTGGGAGTCCTGCCTGCCCCAGTGCGCGCATAGCTAATAAACCACTGATCATATCCGTACACAAAAAAACCGCCCATGCATAATTCATTGCTTTGTTACAAAGCAGTACGCGTACATCTGATGAGGAATAATAACTCTTATATCGAGACACCGTCTACTTTAATTTTTGAAAGGTGTGCGCTAATTGTGCAACTGTTTGGGCAATATAATCCACATCACTCTGAACGTTTTGTCGTTCTCTGGGGGCGGGAATTAAGGCTTTGGATCGTGTTTGCAAGAGGTGTGTGCAGATGGATCAAAACATAGACTCGTTGTAAGGCTCTTCGTGAGTGAAGTACATGTACAAAACTCTTGGAGTTTTTCCATGGAAATAACATACATTGTACATGTACATGTGGTGATGTGTCGTGAACATGTTTAATGTATTGCTCACTTGCCCTTGCCGTATTGAGAGATTCAGTGATCAAAAGAAGGAGCCGATTTGTGTACATGTATATCCTTACCAAATACAAAACCTTTCTACACATGAAACAATTAAATATTATCAGCACTACTGCATCCATTGGTATAAATACAACAATGTTCATAGTTTTGTACATGTACCGGTACATGTACTTATCTTCAAGCAAACTTGAATCCTCGATCCTGATTGGTCAATCCACGGCAACAACAGTGGCATTATTCCGTATATATACATGTACTGTGGTCCATATCGCACTCCATGTGTCTTGTTATTCTAAAATTCCTGCTGCATACATGTACTTGTAACAGGATAAAAAGTCCATATATGCTGAAAAGCTTGTATACTTGCGTGCGTGTGTTCTACGGTACACTGTGCGTCAAATGTTGACCTCGTGGCATATGGGAATCGGACGAACTACATTATTCCGTGTTCCACTCACACATTTATGGGATAACTAAATACAATTGATTTCAAAGTTCAAACTATTTTATATTTTATGGGCAGGTAAATCACTGTTGGAAATGGAAGGCATTAACCCTAACCCCTTGGGTATCTTTTACTAAAAGGTAACCTGAATCCGCCAAAATCCACCAATTATGTTGCACCAAAAATGTTGGAGTTGGTGACCGCTTAATATGGAGGTATCTTGAATCCATCAAAATCCTCCAGTACCGCTAGGCTTACCATCCTCAATCCATCAAAATTCCCCAGTTTTCAATATAGAGGTATCCTGAATCCATCAAAATCCTGCAGTACCACTAGGCTTACAATCCTCAATCCATTAAAATCCCCCAGTTTTCAATATAGAGGTATCCTGAATCCATCAAAATCCTGCAGTACTGCTAGGCTTACAATCCTCAATCCATTAAAATCCCCCAGTTTTCAATATGGAGGTATCCTGAATCTGCCGAAATTCTCCAAAACAGGGGTATGGATTTTGATGGATCCTGGGAGGTTAGGGTTAAAGAATGTGTTCTGAAATGACAAAAACTGATATCAGATGTAAAAAAAAAAAAAAATTGGACCCCAAATTTATGGAATGACCCAAATACTAAAATGTACATTGTTTTTAATGAAAATGGGTCCTGTAATAATAGCACTCCGCGCTAATGACGTCAATTTTGCTTCGCTCCGTACGCGCTCATACCGGATGTCAGACAAACTTTCGAACAATCACGCGCGCACATAAACGTGTGTTCATCGTCGATCATGGACATCCTACTGTCCCTCTTTTGTTTGTACTCTTTTTCGGAAGACTCCCATAGGTTTTGTACATGACCTCAATCGCGGACGTATGCTGGGAATCGTGGACGATATTGTTCTCTTTTGTTCTCTGGTATTTTTCGTCCACGGTTTGAAAAGATGAACACGTACACATGCATGCACACCTGGCCGCATACATTCGCGTAGAAACGGTGTTGCAAGCGTGCGCGTAATCTTCACACGAGAAGTTTGTACAGCATGCTTGTCTGAGAACCAGATACTTGCTTCTATTTTTAACATTAGTGCGGAGTGCTATTCTCTGTCTGTCTACACATGGATGAATACGAACGGATAAACAAGTTGGGGTGACGACACTTGATGCAAGAGACTGTCAAGGGAGGCACTCACGATCCTTCTCCTTAAACCAAAACACCATGCCGACATCTGACAAGAACACATCTTTTCTCTGTTATCAATTTACATACACGTAAAAGTAGCCTACATACACACATACAGTGTAATCTCCTCTGCAAAAAACAGTCATCCTTTTTTTACAAACTTCATTCCCACAACCTTTGGTCCTCCTACCTATCCTTGGGGAGAACGCAAAATATTCCAAGAAGCTGTCGCTCCTGCTCAAGCAATCTTGGCGGCCTGACCTTTGCCCTCTGCATATATACCATAGGCCCAGCATTATAAAAGGACCATGTGTAGTATGTGCGGCTTGTATACTTGCGCAAAGGTGATAGAATACAGGAATGCATGCCCTGCATGTGATTTTTGAATTGAGACATTCTAAGTAAATATCTAAATATGAAATAACAGTTAAAAGGCAAATTTCTCCCACAAAAATAACCTCGATTTCATTATTTGTAACACAGCTAGAAAACAGGGCTGTCCATTCTCGAATACTTTAGTATTCGATTGCTCGAAACTGTGCTTGACCGAATATTCGGATATTCAAACCTGCCAGCTGCAACTGCGCGCCGCAGCAGTCAAAAGTTGCATGCAGACTGCGCCAGTTAAAATTTGCATGTTTTGATGGATGTGGAGTGTTTTAAAGTAAGTATTAATGTCAAGGGCGTTAACCTGCTAAAAGGATAGAAACAACGAATCGCCGTCAACAAAAAACTTACCGCCGACAAAAGAAATGGCACCTGACAATAAAATGCCGCAACTTTATGGTAAAGTAACATCACAGTCTTAAAGTACATGTACATGTGTGCGTAATTTTGTTGTTTTTGAATATTCAAAGCAGCAAAAAGCTATTCGAATTTTCAGTTGATATTCGAACATTCGGTTTATTCGCGATAGCCCTACTAGAAAACTTACGTCAACAAACATGACATATGAAAAACTGGCTTAATGATGAAAGCTCCTCCCAGAGCACACAATATTCTCTTACATTTAGCCTGTTCGTAAGTGTTACAGGGTAATCCTTTACGATAGCACTGCCCGGCTTACTAGTGCTAGTCAGTGGTCAGTCAGTCAGTCAAGTTCCAAGATGACCATAGGCTGGCCCTCTGGGACCAACAAAACCATTGTCTCAAATTATACAACTTAACTTGTCCAAAAAAGTTAACACAAAAATACCGGTTCTTAAACTCGTGCACATTCCAGAAAAGCTACGCATGACTTGATGGATTTGCAACGATTTTCGGCAATAAATATTGCTGACAGGAGAAAAACTTGCAAAAGTTGACTCAGAACTTGACACCAGCAAAACCATTGTCTCAAATTATGCAACTTAACTTGTCCCAAAAAGTTAACAAAAAAATACCGGTTCTTAAACTCCCATTCATTCCAGAAAATGAACGTATGACTTGATGGATAACGACTTTCGGCAATAAATATTGCTGACTGGAGAAAAGCTTACAAAAGTTGACTCCGAACTTGACTTCAATTGAGAAAACGAGACTCGGTCAACAAACTTTTGATTTTGTACATATGTATGCACACACATGAAGTTTATTTTATTTTTAGACCAAAGTAGACGAATGTGTGAAAACATTCTTTGGCATTGAACCAAAACAAACAAACCATGTTTTATATCCTGTTCCAGTTATTACTGAATTGCTATTCTTCTTCCTTCCTTCCTCCCTAAAGAATCAGCCAAGGCGTTAAAAGAACATGTGTATGTTTATACACTATTTGCAAACCTCAAAAACCAAACTGCCAAAATATTATGAAATAGCCTTCTTGATTGTGAGTGAATAACGGTTTTAAGCATCATGTGAAATCCTTGCACCTGGTGGGCTGTTATTTCCAAGAAAAGAGAAATTACCATCATTTCGAAATGATAGTTAGGATTGAACCACCGTTGAAAAAAACCACCTTTTTTTCAGGTACTACATTTGCATTTGTATCCATTAACTGGCGTGAGCAAGCTATTGACATGATTGACTTCGTGCGTTTGCTCGGTTACGCTAGGTACAGTGTAATTATGTTTTCCCAACGACACTGGCACAACTTAAGGCTTCTTCACAGGACAGGTTTTGCGAGCGCAATTTAATGGTTGAAAACAAACAGTTTATTTTTTCCCAGCACCATGGACACAAACGATTCAACACAGAACAGGTCAGTGGAACATTGCCTGCTATAAATTACTTGCCGCGACACTTATAAATTGGCCCGTTTCATACAATTACGATTTATGCAAATGGTATATGTGCACTACCTTTAAGCCTATTAGCTAAAACTGGGTTTCGACTTGCATAAATTGGCAAAATGCCAACTTGGTTCATATTTTACATAATGCGCAGAGATCAAAGTATCCCATAAAATGTTCGAACTGTTGCAGTACGAAACTGCGCCATATCCGAAAGGTCACTCAAAATTTTAAACTTTAACACACATGTTTGGGGTTGCAATGAAACGCTTGATGTAACCACGGGGAGTTCACATGTAAAAAAACACGAAATCCAAATATCGGGACCATTATTTAGTGAAGTTCTGCATGTAGCACTAAAATGTAGGATATGAAATCCCAATTCATAAGCTTTCTTTTAGTACAAGAATCATTCAAATCAGGCATGTACTTTTCAAGTTACAGACTTCTAAACACAACCATCGTTATAAAGTTCTGTCCACAGATCACAAAACGTAAGTCTTCTTTCAGCAAAACCAAAACAAATCACATACATGTAGGATGTGTGTGAATTGTTTTTGTTTTGCTGAAAGAACGTACACCTTTTTTGTGATCCGTGGACAGAACTTTAAAATGATGGTTGTGTTTAAAACTCCGTAACTTACAAAGTAGATGAGTGATTTGAATGATTCTTGTACTAAAAGAAAGCTTATGAATTGGGCTTTCATATCCTAGATTTTGAAAGTGCTACATGCAGAACATCACTAAAATAATGGTCCCGACATTAAGGTTTCATTTTTTTTACTCACCCTGTATGCAACGACACAGCCAGCACAACTTAGGTAAGGTAGGGGTTCTTTGCAGGACAGATTTAGCGAGCTGCGCTTTAACAGTTGAAAATGTATTATTTTTCCCAGCACCAATGGACACAAAAGATTGAACAGGTCAGTGGAACATTGCCTGCTATAAATTGCTGGCCCTGACACTAATAAATTGGCCCGTTTCATAAAATTACGATTTATGCGATATTTGCACTACCTTTAAGATTATTAGCTAAACTGGATTTCGACTTGCATAAATTGGCAAAAGGCCAACTGGGTTCATTTTTTGCATAATGCAAAATAATGAGATCAAAGTATCCCATAAAATGTTCAAACTATTGCAGTACGAAATTGCGCCACATCCGAAAGGTCACTCAAAATTTTAAACTTTAGCACACATGTTAGGGGGCGCAATGAAGCGCTTTATGTAACCACAGGGACTTCACATGTACAGGGGGGGATGACAAATGAAACCCAAATGTCGGGACCACTATTTTAGTGAAGTTCTGCATGTAGCACTTCTAAAATGTAGGATATGAAAGCTCAATTCATAAGCTTTCTTTTAGTACAAGAATAATTCAAATCACGCATGTACTTTTCAAGTTACAGACTTCTAAACACAACCATCGTTAAAAAGTTCTGTCCACGGATCACAAAACGGTAATATAAGTGTTCTTTCAGCAAAACGAAAACAAATCACATAGGATGTGTGTGAATTGTTTTCGTTTTGCTGAAAGAACGCACACCTTTTGTGTGATCCGTGGACAGAACTTTAAAACGGTGGTTGTGTTTAAAATTCCATAACTTGAAAAGTACTTGAGTGATTTGAATGATTCTTGTACTAAAAGAAAGCTTATGAATTGGGCTTTTATATCCTAGATTTTGAAAGTGCTACATGCAAAAATCCATTAAAACAACAGTCCTGACATTTGGGTTTCGTGTTTTTTTTACTCACCCTGTATTTTGTGTAACTATCCATTCAAGATGAAAACTATGAGACTTTTGTATTTTGTAACAATATTTGCTTACACAGTAGACAAGATGATATGTGTAAAAGGTCAACTGTGATTCAAAGGGTTATAAACACTGGACTTTCATGCTAAGAACAGTTGAGATTGTCTCTCTTGCATCAACATTCTCTCAACTATTTTTTTTGAAATTTCATGCCTGATGGCTTCAGCCACAAAACATTGTTTGTTTTCAAAAGTTGACTTTTTTTATTTTTTTATTTTCAGTAAACTTGGATGAATACCAAGTAATTAAAAATTACAATACCGGTGTGAATATATTTGATTTTTGAAAATATACCTTGCACATCATTCCACGATTATAAGATGTAAGGCTAAGAATTCAAATGTTGGACTTGCTTGTAAATTTACATACTGTACGTGTATACCGGTAAGTACTTGTACTTTGTACTTGACGTCAATTCCTATTGGGTTTTTTTTTTGGCAAGTGATAAAAACTAACAGTGTGTGTAAATTGTGCCTGTAAATATCACTTTAACGTTGCTTTAATAGAAATATCAATATACGACAATCTAAATGTAAATAAACAACTGCAGTTGCTATTTTTGGTATCAAAACAGAAAGTTCATGGCGTTCCACTTCTGCATCACGACTATCAATTATGGAGCACATCCGTGAACTGTAAAGTTTGGAAAAATGCAATGCTTAGTAGGGCATTGGTCTTTTCACAAAAAGTCGATGGATTTTTTTTTATTCAGAAGGAAAAACAGCAGTGTTTTGAGGTTAAACTGTTGTAATACATGTATGCAGGATGGGTTTTTATATCAGTTTATACTGTTTTTTGTGTAAATTGCTAATATTACGGTGTTCATTACAATTTAATTTGGCAATCAACAAGAAGTGCATTCATAAATATGCATGCCCCCTCCCTATGGCAAAACACAGAAGAAAATAAGTAAATGTGCACGTACAGTAGGTCAATTGGAATTTCTGTTTTTACGAAGAGACGGACATCTCTACTGATAATATTGGCTAATTTATACCAAACTTTGAATGATTATTACTAGGTTTATGAGTGCATTCTTCGATAGGGGAACATGGGTTCTATGCACATGCCCCACGTCTTTGAAACAGTCTTTGGAGGGAAATCCGCTGAGTGTAAACACTTCAAGTCTCAAGACTTTTCTGTTCGATCGTTAACTGCTTTCACTAATTATGAGTCTTTGTTTCTGTAACTTCTTTGCTGCTAAGCACTGTGATACCTTATGTGTAAGAGTGCTCTATAAATGCTTCTTCTTATTATTATTATTCACTTGAAAGGTAGGCTCTAAAAGAATCATGTGGGCGATTTTTTACTGCACACATGTAGATTACTTGTAGATGCATTGTGGAATATTTCACAATTGTAAAATAAGAGAACTGCTCTTGCTATTATTTGGAAATATATTTTTCTTCCGATTCGACTTAGCCGTCCCTTCGTACATGTTCATGAACATGTACCAGCATATTTACATTGTATGCTGTACAAACACTGTACAGTGCATGTGAAGTGATACAGGCACCATCACAAACAGCAAACTTGGCCATGCATTCTCTTGTTGTCACATGATTCCCCGCTCTCTTTATAAATAGCCCTGCATATTACCTTCTCCTCACATGACTTTGTTGATGGACTGTGCTCAAAGTGCCATTAAGCCCACAGCCTCGGGCCAATTAAAGGGGCAGTGCAGGGGACAGTAAAATACATGGATGCCTAGTTTGTTCAGCTGAAGTGAATTATCATGCATGTCACTTCCACCAACCTCCTACAATCCCAAAACATCTACTCTGTACAGTACATGTACTTTAAATGAATTAATTAACCAATTCGGGCGATTCACAATGCAGTGCACCACCAAGAGTTTGCCACGGAGAGTTCATTTTTTGTGGGAGATGGTCAACAAATTCGCAGCACAGGACATTTGAAATTGTTACTTTTTCCGGCCAGAAAGTTCGTAAGAGTATGATTCGAGTATCTGTTTGCCCTTTTCTTTTCGTTTTATCAATATGGAGTTTTTTTTGTAAGGCGGCAGAATGCTTTGCCCCAATCTATAACAAATTAGCTCAAGTTTTCTACTAACACTCGTTCAAATGGGCCGTGTTTTGTCGATCGTGACCTTGAAAAACGAACTCTCTGTGGCAAACTCTTGGTGGCGCACTGCATTGTGAATCGCCCGAATTGAGTGAATACATTTATAGGCCAAACAAATATTTGTGTTTACAGAAACCCCAGAACTTATCAAATAAAAGATTTTCCTACCTACCTCCCTGGATAATTTTTAAGGTGTTACCAAGTCTTGGTGCAAGACATTCTTAGCAGGGTAATTCACAATAGATGGTACAGCCTTTGTACTGCACGCAGCAGCATGCATGTTCCCGGTCCCATAGGGCCATCCACAAACCTGACTCGGTCGACAAACCGCACGCAAAGAACATCTTGAGAATCTTGCATTGCAATAGGGCGTCACTTTGATATGCAAAATATGAGTGCATAAAGAGCTGTTCAGAAAACCATTAGTCAGGTGACGTAACGTACTGTACATGTACACGTTCATTGCATTGCACTAGGTGCTGACCGGTTGACCGTACAGATCGGTTGATTTATGGTCACGTGAAGAGCACTGATTTAATGATTTTTTTTTTTAACCCTTCCCATGTCCAGTTTCCTTACTACAAGACTGATGCTCAACAGTCTGAAGGGAGCCACGAGGACAGGTGAAGGAGTCAACGACTCTGATCTTATGAAGAAGCTGGAGCTGGCATCCAGTGTGCAAGAAGGTGTCAGAGTTTTTGCCAGGCTTCCTTCCATCTCAGTCAATGACTCTGTCAGTCATTTAGTCAGTGACTAAGTCAGTCAGTCATTCAGTGACTCAGTCAGTTGGCAGACAATAGGCTGGCCACACACAGGTGTGGAAATTAATTTTAAAATAGTTCAGATTTTTTTTTAAAGGCGGCTATGCTACTTATTTGCAACAGGCTAAAAAGGAGTTTGGATTATTAAACATTGCTCCGTGATGAAAACTTAAACAGCTGAAAACAGTTTGCAAATTATCAAACCCATATCAGAAATACTACATCATCCAGAATAACCTATTCATCTGGGATACATGTACACATGGTCAAAATGGTTTAGCGTAAGCTATTACAGTATCTTAGGGAAATGGAAAAGAGGTACTATGTAGGGCTCAGGTTCATAGGGGTAATGGGAAAAACATATCACAAGCAAATATATGAATGTACAGTCGACGACAAGAATGCTGTACACTTGCCATACCCACTGGAAGTTAATGCCACGTGTTGTCACGAGACAAAACACCAACAACATGAGAAGCATTCCCGAACCAGCCTACATGTTTCTGCTCTTTGTGTAAAACAATACAACTGACAGTGAGGAGTTTTCTGGGGTGAGGGTGCCTATATTTTTTTGAAGACAGTGAATGTTCAGCCAGATTTCGCTAACGAATAATTCATGTTTTTAGATTGATCACATACCTTATTGCAAAGGTGTGTAGATGAACGTACATGTAGATCACAGGAAATTCTTACATTTTTTGGAGAAAACCTTGGGAAACCCCGTTTGTTAAAATCAGACATGGCAGCGGTTTTTGGTCTTGTTATTGCGTATTTCAAGCATTGAATTTTGAGCCAGACTGTCAACAAAAGACTGGCGCCGTATGAAATGTATTTAATTCACTGTGAGCCTCACTAGGAGATATCAGGTTCCACACTAACTTCAGAATTATACACATAACGATCCTAGCATATACGCTGTTGAAGACTATTTTGAAATGAAGCATGTGTGACTACCGGTAGCGCCCCAACCACTCGATTTTTGAGAATCATAATATTGTAGCCCTTTACAGTATTTACACACAACCTTAAATTTCTAAGGTACATTTTACACATGTACAGGGTGAGTCAAAAGAAACGAAACCTAAATGTGACGACTATTGTTTCAGTGAAAGTTCTGCATGTAGCACTTTAAAATCTAGGATATGAAAGCCCAATTCGTAAGCTTTTTTTTAGTACAAGAATCATTCAAATCACTCATGTACTTTTCAAGTTATCGAATTATAAACACAACCACCGTTCTGTCCACGGATCACAGAAAAGGTGTGCATTCTTTCAGCAAAACGCAAACAATTCACACACATCTCTACGTGATTTGTTTTCGTTTTGCTGAAAGAACACTTACCTTTTTGTGATCCATGGGCAGAACTTTAAAAGGGGGTTGTGTTTATAATTCCATAACTTTAGAAGTACGTGAGTGATTTGAATGATTCTTATACTAAAAGAAAGCTTAAATGTGAATGGGGCTTTCATGTCCTAGATTTTGAAAGAACTACATGCAGAACTTCAGGAAAACAATGGCCACGACATTTGGGTTTTGTATAGGTTGCGTGAGCGTTTGGGTGGCTGGTGCGTAAAGTGCTCGCCTCTCACCACTGTGGCCCAGGTTCGATTCCCGGCTCAGACCACATGTGAGTAGAGTTGTTGATTCTCTTCTGCGCAACGAGGGTTTTTCTCCCGGGCTTTCCGTTTTCCTTCCTCTGTAAAAATCAACACTTTCGATCTGACTGTGCTCTGTGGTCAGACATGGGTCGTACCAGTACGGTGGCTGCCTAAGACAACTTTGCATGCCTTCAGCTCGACCACGCTGTAGCTGCGTCCTTCACAATTCAGCTTCTCAGCTGCGAGTACAGATGATTAGCCCCTCAAATTAGTATTATTATGTACTCTAAATTTTTAATGATCTTTCCAACAATTTCATTTCGTGGTGAAAGCATTTTCGAGTCCAAATGAGCACTTTCTCTAACAGGTGCCCCTTTAAGGTAGCAACACTGACAACCTGAGCACCCCAAAGGTCAAGGTAGGGGGCAGTCAAGGTGCCTCCAGCTAATGGGATTTCACGCTGCGTCCAGTTACAAATAAAGCGCAAGCTCCAGAATGTAGGCGCTGGGGACCACACGTTCACAAAAGGGGCCTTTCACACTCTCTCGGGACCCGCGAACCAGGGGCGACTGTTGGGTTATTTCTGTTTCGTGCCTAAAGTGCAAATCCGCACTCTGAATATGAAATAAATTTAGTGCCTGATCCTGAAACTGAAATAGCCATCAGATTTGATTGAAATGGCACCATTTTCTTTTTGGTAGAAGATATTTGGATGCAGTAACTCAAGAGGTTGTATTTCCATTGTTATGAAGTATTTAGATAGCTTCAAAACAGAGCAGGTACATGAGAGCAAAATAGCACACCACGGGAGACAAACAGATTTATAATCAGACAAACAAACAGACCAACCAACAAGTACATGTTCATGTTGCTTTATAGGATTTCACTGAATAAAAAAGCGGAGTCTTTGTTTTCTTTGTTTTTTCTTCATTACTCATAATACAAGGTAACTGTTAACAAGGTAATTTGTAAAGTCCCAAGGACCTTGTTATAAAGGTGTTTGACTGTATAGTTCAAATGAGAAAGCTTAGCATACAAATGCATTTGTTCAAAACAAGTAAAGAACACAAGCAAAAAGTTTTTAGGAGCAATAGTTTTTGTTTGCAGAAACTGGGACCAGTTATGGATACTGTCTCTTCTGGTTTATAAATACAGAGTACCGAAGTGTGACGCCATTTAAAACCACAAGGTGAAGTGCAAATGAATGGAGTACGCGCGCGTGTTGGTTCACGGTCTGAATCACCCACTAATGTCTTTTGATGTATTCACTTCGGTACTCTATACCAGTACATGTATGTATCATTTATAAACAAAAAATAAGCCACAACCAGGCTTGCGCTCAGATAGTACGCACTCCAGGCTCCTTAGAGTTAGACCAAAAGAATTGCCAAAATACATGCAGCTTTGTCTTTGAGAACGCACGTGAGGACGTGGTTCCACCTAAAAAAAAGTGGCAATCTAGTCATTTGATGCATGCAGCTCAGTCTAATTCTTACAGTATCAGACATGTGTGTTAGGCAAGCCATTGCCAAGGGATTCGGATGTGGCCACAAAGGCATCAGGGATTTTTTTATCAAGGCTCCCGACTGCCCCTTTAAGCTGGCATAGCAAACTTTCTCTTGCGGGTCACTGAGGTCAAAGAAACCAGAGCCTGATGGGAATACAGCCATGTTTTCATTCTTTTCTTTTTTTTCCTTCTCTAGCTCTCTGGCATGCCAGAGGTTGGGCCTGGCCAGCTTGTATGGTATGGGCCTCGCTGGCCATGCATTACATAGATGTGGGTGAGGCCTGGGTCTTAAAAAAAGTCTAAAAATACCTCCAAAGTTAGTACCCTTCTAATCTGTTATTCATCAAGATTGCTGGCTAAATCTCGGCCAAAAACAGTTCATCGTGGAATAATCTGGGTCATTATTTTCCAAAGTAAAGATTTGGAGAGGGCACTTTGTTTTCATTCTGGTTTCAAGTAATCATCGTTTTTTGAAATGCTTACGTCAGTGGGGCTGATAGGGGAAATATTTGGGGGAATTGTGCTTTTGATGATACAAGCATGGCATTTGGCACACAGAGTACAATGTACATGAAGAAAGATATTTTGCTATAGGGCCATTACAGATTTGTCCTTTGAAAAGTAAAGATAGAATAACAAGCAATTTTCACAATTTTTGAAATTGCTGCCATATTGCTTGTTATTCTCACTATATTTTTTTAAGGACAAATGTGTGATGGCCCTATAGCCAAATATCTTTCTCAAGGCGTACTCTGACTGTGTGCCAAATGCCATGCTTGTATCATCAAAGGCACAATCCCACCACCTATCTGCCGCACTAACATACATGTACATGTACTTTAATGAACCTAATGTACTTTACATTGATATGAACTCAATTTGACCAAAAAGTTGGTAATTATAATGTGCACTCTTGTTTACGAACATCAATAATTAGCAGAAGGAAAAACCGATATGTATGCTTTCAAGGCAACAACAAATGATGTACATGTACATGTATTAACCGTCCGACTTCATCTCTAGAAAGGTGAAGACGAGTCAATGCTTAAAGGGAATGTACAACATTTGCTTTTGCTGTAATTTTCAGAAATAAATGGATTTGGAGGATTAGTACGTTAAAACAAATATTGTTACACTGACTTGTTTCACGATTTGGGTTCCTAGATGATAAAAAAACCAAGAAAACCAATCATGCTCTTGTAGTCTGGTTCCCTGACCCCACTTAAGATGAAACAAAGCAATTTATAGACGTTGGGGAATTATAAGGTCAGAGAATCAGTCTACCTGGCTTGTACCCTTCACAGGTGTGTAATAAATTACAAGTAAATGCGGAATAAATATGAAAAGTTTTGAGCACTTTTTGAAAAAGCCAGTTTTCTCCAACGATGCTTGGCCGACAAGCGTTGGCAAAATACAAGTTTTCTTGGAAATATCAGCACACCAGGAGCCACGATTTTACAGGATGCTTTAGATTGTCATTCACTAACAGTCTATTCAGATATTTCGTAGTAATTTGATTATTTCGTTTTCTGATGTTTGCAAATGTTGTATCTTGCCTTTAATCACAACATGTCATGAGCAATCTTGAACAATTCAAAATCACCATCACTACATGTACATGTACATGTAACTGTAAGTTCAGTTAGTCATGAAAGTGCACCATTACATCTACACTATACATGTACCGAGTTTCATGTAACCTACCATGCTTGCTCTCTGTAATCTTCCGTGTGGTTGAAACCAATTCAATTTCAGTAAAGCTAATTGTTCCATTCATGCTTTAGTATGATTCCCGAGTTATTGGTTTCCGACGAGCAAGACTTTGCAGTGAAGACACATTTCTGTGAAGATGTGGGACTTTCTGCAATATGCCCAACAACTACAACTGAGTGTGTTTTCAAACCGACGGAGCTATTTCAAGCTGTAAATACACTTGACCCAATTGATGTCATGTGACGTGCCAGTTTTGTCAATACCAGGAGGAAGTAATTGTGAATGGCGTTATGCAGTTGCTTAGTGCCGGGCACTCCAAAAAGCCGCATCTGTGAACACAATCTGCAAAAAGCAAAGCTGCCTGTCGGAATATCGTCACGTAGCCCCCCCCCCCCTCCCAACAGTATACACATACATTTGTACATGTACATAGGGGTCTACATGTATGCAATTTTTGGAGCATAACATGTAACGGTTGATTGATTCGGCTAATTCATTCAGCTGTTTGCATTCTATTCTACGAAAGATGCTGGTAGTGTTTATAAGGCCAAAAAAAAAAGTCTCCGGTTTCTGGTATGGAGCTTGCCCAAAAAGTGGTGCGGCGACGCGGCTTTTTAAAAAATTTTTACCTGACTTTTTGCTTCAAATGTCGGCTGATGACTGCAAATGGTGCCCGACTAAACTTAGTGCAAATATATGGGAGTCCAGAGAGGCCACATAAAGCTTATTCTCGATCATAACCCCATCTAAAAACACGTTAAAATTGTGCAGCAGCAGGATTCCAGTCAAACCAGTGAGTTTGGCGGTTTTGAGACATCATCTTTCATTGAAAAAAAAACTTTTTCATTTTGCCGACGCGCATGGCTACGGCGACGCGCGCGCATACCAGAAACCGGAGACATTTTTTTTGGGGCCTAATCTAGCGCAGGGCAAGTATACATGTTTGTTACTCTGCACAATAACAATGAGAATTCACAGTAGCTTCAGTGGGAGAAGCCCTGAAAATAGAGCAAAACATCCTGCCTAGGGACATCAGCACACTGTTTATCAAAAGATTCGAAACAAGCTTGGGGAGAAATTATTTCGTATGGTTTGAAAACTTCATTTCTGGTCCCAAAAGTACAAATGTTCCAGGAAAATTTACATGAAACGTACCTCCCGATTGAACGAGAAAAACCTTGCTTAAAGTGAACACAGGGCTGGTAAATGCCAAATACCCTACAAATTATTCCACCTAAAATGGTGTCTTTCACACACAAAAATCACTGAAAGTGGTTTTAAAAAGTGTGCCTGTGGGCACATTGTTTTCCATGCCTTAACAACAAAATCAGTACGACCCAAAACAGTGTGCATATATTATTTCTGTGTTTTTTTTTAAATGTATAGTACTTACCCATTACATGTAAGCTACATGTACATGTACATGTATGTACATGTACATGTACATGTGCGGTACATGTTAAACTTCAGCATGTGTTTGTCATGCAACAATTTTATTGTTTCATATGAAGACTGTACCTTTAAAGAGTATTTTAGAAAATCACATCAATTATCTCTTGAATTTTGTGAGAGGCAGATAAATTGCCTGCAGGTTTCAAATTTAATTAAACTAATTTGATAACACGATGTGCAAACAATTGCTTCAGTAGGCCACGGACAATCTTCCTCATTTTGGCCCCCCCCCCCCCCCGGATTTATGGGGGTCTTGTAGTTGACCTTGGACACTAAACTAGGTTGGGAGTACCCCCATCTCAGGAGCAGCTCGGGCCAGGGGGCAGGTGATTTCCAGCATAACAGGAGATGAGACGCTCATCCAACGGAAGCGGCCTAATGAGCTGCAGCGGGGTAAATAGGAAGGGCTCCCTCGCCTGTCACGGGAGTGCCATCTTCCCTTTCTTTTCACAGCTGATTTATAGGGAGGGAAGGGGGAGGGTTGCCTCCCACCCGCCCAGCCCCTACACACACTCTGATGACTAAAACCTAAACACGCCCACATCTTTGCCGGGTTGTTTTGAGGGGGTCGGATTAATGAAATAAATGTGGGTCACGAATTAAAGAAAAGTTTTGTAAGGTCTAGAAAAAATAATACTGTGTTTACGGTAACCCGACCTACATGTACCGGTACCTGGATTTTTTTTGCGACCAAATTGCTGACCTCAATTTTGTTATTGCCACATTTGGCGAATAATTTAAAACCAAGTATATTTTGAAAATAAAAGCCTTCCCTACCGGTACATGCAAGTATATTTTTTTCTGTGTTTAATATTTGTTCATTAAACAATGAAAACAAAACAGGTTAATTACACATAATTTGTTAAAGGTATCCTAAAGCAAACAAAGGATGTGTAAAAAACTGACAGACAGACAGACATCTAAAAAGTTACATAATATGCTTATTTTCCTGCCTACCTACTGGATAACATTAAGAGGATTGAGGATGAATGCAACATACAATTTTGGAGGATTGAGGGCACGTATGACATTCAGTATCGCTTGATATGATTGAGGATGAATGGTGTCTGAAGAAGAGGATTTTGGAGGATTGAGGCAGTGGGTATCCATCATTTGAACATACAAAGTGCGAGGATTTTGGAGGATTGAGGCTGGTTGCTAGCAAAAAGCACCAAGGGGGTGCTATACCATAAAAGCACATTTTGGGGGGCCTAAATTCTAGGCAGCATGTTAGCTGCCAATGTAGATTGAAATGAAAGCTTGCACGGACTGCTGATAGGAAAGTGGTAGGGATTAAAATATTCAATAAAGAATGGTGATCAGAAAATTATGAGAGATATGATCCCGTCTCCCCCTCCCCCTTTTTTTAAATCAAAATCGATTCACCAAAATTAATTTGGGAACAAAATTTCATTAGTCAGAAACTGTTCAAGGTACATGTACATGTAGAGTGGACCATTTGCAGCTATCCAAAAAGTAACCGACCAAATTATTGTTAAAATACATGTACTTACTTGGTTTAACCCTAACTCCCTCTAGAGGGTGATTTAGTAATGTACCAGTAGGAACCTTCCTCATCCCTACAAATCCCAACACCATATGGTAAACTGTACACATAAACTGTATGCCTGTGACGTAAAGCACAGTCAGTTTACTAGTGCAGTGCTCATCCTAACAGATTCCAACAAACCCTGGTGTTGGAGTTTGGCTGGTTGGGGATCGATAGGGTTAAAGATAGTAATGACACTAAACGCACATTGAAACTATTCTTTCTGGCATGCATACTGTCATTTTGAAGAAAACAATAAAAGAAGGCCATTTCCAAAAATGTGTCAAGTGACAAATTTTTTGAAATTTCTAATTGTAGAAGATAGTAATGACACTGAACGCCCATTGAAATTATTCTTTCTGGCATACTGTCATTTTGAAGAAAACAATAAAAGAAGGCTATTTCCAAAGATGTGTCAAGTGACACATTTTTTGAAATTTCTGACTGTAGTTGGTTTGCAATTGGACGAATCCATGAATTGGTTCAAGTGATGACAGGAGGCACACGCACGCGCGGCTGCTATTATTCGTCGGTTCAGTGTGTGACATCATGTAGCGGAAGCTACAATGGCTTAATGAGAATCAAGTCCCGAATGCTGATTTCGGGATTGTGTCACGAGAGGGCGCAATTCAAAATGACTCGGCAAATTTCAAACTGGAAATGAGATCTAGAATATTGTGTTTTCTCAAAATATAGCCTACAGGATTCACAGAGCTTAAAAAGTTCATTGTTAAGCACCCGTCTTTAGATTTTGAGTTCACTTTTGTTGCTTCAAACGAGGAAAAAAATGCATATATGACAAATGGTCCAATCTACCTTTTGGTTCATAATATGTCATGTTTATTGATAAGGTAAACTACTTCTATTTCTTTTAAGAGCTAGATCAGCGTTACAACAACTTTAATGGATCTGCAAGTGGAACATAGTGGTCAATGAATTGATATTCATAATATGAATGAATTTATATTCATATGCATTTATATTGATATTGTACATATTGCAAAATGAAAATATTCACAAGCAATATATGTACGTCAAGTGAAATTACAATCCTTCCCTGTTCTTCAAACCCGTCGTTTTTTGGGGAGGTTTTTTTGACAAGATTTTACAAGAAATTAAGAAGATATCAGGAACACTTATTCCAGCGCTCTACCAACTGAGCTATCCAGCCCTAAGATCTATTTCTGAAAAGAGGATACAAATTGCAGGCTTGACGTCCAAGGTATTATACGTGTTTATCAATTTGTTTTTTTTTATCTCTAGAAATTGGCAGGTTTTTTAATCATGGAAATGAGCAGTTTCAATTAGAGTTGAAACATACCAAGAATAACAATCTGTTTTTCAGATGGTTGTTGTACTGCAGGGTGCAATGTGAAAATGTGAACGGAATGTGGACATAAAACAAAATCTTCATAACTTACCCCAGATCCAACCCAGCCAGGCTGTTTCCATCGTGATCTGTTGACTCTGAATCTCCCTCAGGACCCTCCGATATCAAGGTCTTGGCGATAGCCGGCTTTCCCAACTCATCATGATCATTAGGGACAGCGGTACCTGGGGACGATGTAGCAGCGCAGCACTGCCGTCCCGCGCGGTGGAACAGTCGCACTGACGGCCGGCTCCAACCGGCCCGCTCAACGCCGAGGATTGTCGGGCACCGCTGACGGGCGACTGAAAACAGCCCCTGATTGGCCGGCAGCGGCGGTGATGTCATCAACTGCCACCGACACCAGGTGGAGCTCAGAAGCTGCCGTATGCAGCGACTCATCGCACAACCTGCGAAAAAAAAGAAAGAAACAAAAACAGCCGTTTAATTATGAGCCAAACTTGAACCTTCCGTTTCAACCCCAGAAGGAATTCATTACATTCCTTCATTAATCAATTTCCCCTTTTCCTACAACAGCGGATGTACACCTTCCAAGTTCCAACTCAAATATCTCAAAAAGCCACCCACTGCTACTAGCATGACTAGTGGGGTATCATATCTCGTTAATTGAGCGCAAACACTTTTCTCACAAATTACGCCAAATGTTGTGTAAGTCTCATTCAACCTGCCCACTCTTTCCAACGCACTGGTCATTTAACAACAATCTCTAAACTAAACCAGACATCATTTAGGACACACAAAAAAGAGGGAGGGTGGGAGGAAGGGAACCCACCCACTTTCTGAAAGTTGATCTTGTAAAGACCCGTTTCATTTCAAGAATTTGTTTGAGATTTTGATTTTTTTACACAAGAGAGCAAACCGCCCACACAGATTAAGTCATGCACAACGGATGAAAATTAAGACTTTGTACCTCACCACACACCTCCGCAAAGACCGTATTTTGAATAAAAACAGACTTGATTACTTTTCAAACATGTCACACAATATGCAATTCTCAACAGCTTTCTGACTTGTGGGAACACTGGCAAGGGCAGATCCAGGGGGGCCATGCCCCCCCCCCCCAAACGAACCCATTTTTGTTTTTAAAGTGTCGTCGCAATAAAGGCAGGCACTGCGTACACCACCATCTTTTCCTAAAAAAAAAATGGTTAGAGTGGTCAGAAAGTGCTCAGATCGCACCACAGAGCATCTAGAATCCCCAAAAAAATTCAGGGCCTTAAGAGCAGGCCCCGAAACCCCACGCTGTAATTTTTTGGAACCACTTTCTAGGGGCCCAAAATTTTTTTGGCCCCTCCAAAAATTGTGTTCTGCATCCACCCTTGAACCAACTGATGAAGGAGACGGACAAATTAGGATTTGCAACATGCTATAATATTAATAATAATAATGTGTATTTATCAAGCGCACGTATCCATCAGTATTAGTGTTCAAGAGGTGCTACATCATTACTACCCTGCTCATTGGGCCAATGAAACAATCCCAATACATGTACCATCCCAGCTCCCTGGGGAGTATACAGCTCGATGCAGCCATTTCAGCGCAAAGCAGCTAACATCTACCACAATAAACGTCTCTGCTTTCACAGGTACCCATTTACTCCTGGGTGGAGAGAAGCAAGTGACAAGGTGTGTCTTGCCCAAGAGCGCACCCACCACAACCCCAAGCTGGACTCGAACCTGAAACCTGCAGAATTACCCGCAGACCACAAATTCAATGCTTCAGATCACGAGGCCCCGGCACTCGGCACGGCACGGCAACAAGATCGAATGACTTCTTGTCAACTCCAAACTGAACAACCGCTTGTCCTTTTTGGTGTTTGATTTATAAACTTCTGTAGGAAATTGGCACTTCCCTTGTTATTCGCATGAATGTTATTCCAAAGCAACCGTTTATTGATGGACCTAATTTTCAGGACATGACAATGACTGCGTCGTCTTAATTGTTACGTCAAATTGTGTGGCAGCGCGGTATCAGCAAAAAGCAATGGCTGCCTTACTGTGCTCAGAACCAATTTAATAGCATTGGCAGATCCAGGGGGTGGGGGGGGGGGGAGAAACAGGGGCCATGCCCCCTTCCCCAACAATTTCTTAACAATTTGTTTAATCTGAGGAGTGAAGACACCATTTTGTCTTAAATTTCAGGAAATAGATTAAAACCTTGCGTATCTCCCTCTCAAGCCATCAACTACACATACCTTTTAGTTTTTAAACTATCACAATGTGGAAATAGCGAGTACCTAATCCCCTTCCTTTGGAAAACAAAAATTATTCTCACACCTTTTGTCTCTAACCCCCCTCCCCCCAACGAAAATTTTAGTTCAGGATCCACCCTTGTTTAACAGTCAGTTCCACTGATCTGATACACTGTG
>JASAOE010001101.1:0-35000 GCA_029964075.1 Patiria pectinifera
CAATTTCACAAAAAATTGCTTAGCACCAAAAAAGTCTGGCTTATAACCGCAGGTGATCAGCCAAAACTCCATGAGATTTTCATGCTAAGCAAACAATAGCTGATTATTAATCACGAGCAATATACCTCGCGTGGAGTTTTGGCTGGTAACCTGCTTTTATAAGGCAGACTTTTTGTGTTTGGCAGATTTTGTGCTCAGCAGCGCCGTGAAATTGGCACCAGGTGGAGGGCCGGGCCCACAAATGGAAACGTTGGTCTCATCTGCTCAATACGCATTGTGTACATTAACCTTTCTCGGAAATACCCATTTTTCTAAAAAGTCCGAACAATAACAGCACCGGCATGAACGGATTCCACTTAAGAAACTATTGGTGGAAACCAAAACCTGAAAAAAACTGAAATAATGCACAAATTTGTCGGAAAAAAAAAACGTTTAAAGACTGTAATTATTCGATATTTTTGTGTACAGTTCGGGCGAAAATTACCCATTTTACAGTCCCTCGGCCTCTTCCGCGAGCCGTCATTGGTTCCCCTGTGGTCGAGCGGATAATTAATGAGCTCAAACGGATAATTAATGAGCTTTTCCTAAGCTTTCATTTGATGTAAAAGTTTTTCTCATTGGTTACTCAGTTTCATCGGAAAAAGCAATTATATAGAAATTGTCACCAATCAAATCCAGCGTCTGTTGACCTCTGCTTGCCTCTCACTTGGATCGTACCACTATAGCAGTAGGAACGCACACATGCGGATCAGTCCACGCGGTGTTTATCTTCCGCTAGCGCTATGCGTGCAATGCATGCTGCCTTAATTGCTGAGCATGATCATTGTTTTGTATATTGTATGATTTTATACATAAATAGTTTTAGGTTAATCTGTATTCCAAAAAGTTCCATTTTCAAACTATTCATTCATTCCAGCGATTATATATCTGGCTATTCATTCATTCCACTGAACTTCGTGTTTTGTTTCAACTACTTTTTGTGTACAGTAGAAATAAAAGATGTCAAGATGAAATCAAAGTCATCACAGACGAATAAAAAATCTAAACAATGAGGGCCTACACGTAGTCCGGATCGAGCCATGATAATGTTTTATATGTACATATGTCGTGACCCCGGCACAGTTTATCATCCATACTGGACAATGGTATCGCCCTACATTGAGGGTTGTCTTGTCAATTAACGGCAAACCATGTGCGTGTGCGGCCACACACCCACTCCCGGACAGAAATTTGTCATAAGACAAAACCGGGCAAATGTGTCCATATGAGTGTGTTCCCAGGGGGTCGAACAGTACACGCCCACCACTACCTACTCTCCAACCCTGGTATTGAATCATTTGCATGTGCAAATTTTTTAAC
This sequence comes from Patiria pectinifera, assembly GCA_029964075.1. Classification (NCBI taxonomy): domain Eukaryota; kingdom Metazoa; phylum Echinodermata; class Asteroidea; order Valvatida; family Asterinidae; genus Patiria; species Patiria pectinifera. The sequence continues at coordinate 1,360 of JASAOE010001101.1, forward strand.
ACGTATGCAAATGAGGAATAGTCTGATGCTGTCCTGTGTTTTACATCAGCGTTTGGTGGTTTGTTTGTGTGTCAGACTGGAAGTTATTTTTGATTGAATTTGAAAATTATCTGTTTTCTTTCTTTTATAGTACAAGTCTATCATTTGATACGTGTTCTTTTCACTTCATGACGAAGATGTATCCTCTGGACTAAATCAGCTTTTACTTGGACGTTGTAACTGATGACGTCATCAAATCGGGATCAATGTGTACTGTAAGAAAAAGCTATACTAAAATTCATCAAACCCCAAAAGAAGCGTTTTATTTTTAAATTAAAAGAACCTGGAAAGACTGGAACGACTAATATTGTTATCCTTTTTCTGTTCTGGCATTACAATATTCACAACTTAACAGTCCCATAAAATAGTTGCAAGTCCGTAAACCATGCATATGTAACTCGACAAATGCAAATCTTTAGTTTATAAGTAAATTTGTTTCAGGAAGAAAAGATAATTTTGCGTTTAACAGATCTGGGAAATTTTTGATTCAGCACAGAAGGTTGAGGAACATTTCAATCCAACGGCAGTCAGGCAACTGCTCAAAATAAAAAAAAAACTGTGGTGCTTGCCGAGTATACTTTCTGCATTGTGCAACTAACGAAAGTTACTTCATTATTTGAGCTATATTTAAGAATCAAATGAACCACTGTTCCTTGATAATTTCAACTGCTACCTGTTGTGTTCACAGTCTATTGCATAGCGCCCTCTGGAGTCGAAAAGAACGGGCCGCACCATGTTGGAATTGTAGGAATAAAGTGTTGATGTCGAATCTGAATTGCTGTCTCTCAATACTAGATTTGTAACCCATTTATACACCTTAGACATAGCATTACCCTGGTGTCAACCTTGAATGTGTGCAAGTTCGTACACTATCGTTGACAACCAATCCAAAGGTGAGAAGCATTTGCTACCTTGGCTCAACTTCATGGCTCTGATGATCACAGAATTCCGCCCTTAGGATAACCATTTTGTGCTATCCACTAACTCACTCTGATCTACCACACTGATGTCATTCACGCTGATCTCCTGTGTCTGCGATTAGTAGCCTGGTTCCAGAGCCTGTCAACCTTGCTTGGCGATCCTAGTTGCCCAACCTAGTATGTCTTCGGGCGGCCTCGGGATCTTGAACAGCCAGGTGCTGGGGGGATTCTAGCCTCTGCAGTTAATGACACTGTTTAGTGCCTTCTTTCCTTGAGTGTTTTTAGCAAGGGTGGTTGTGTGACTGAAGTGAATATCCCTGTGGTAAAAAACTAAGTGATTAATGGTAGAAATTGTTGTTCTTTGGATGACCTCGGCATTGGTAATATGATCGTATCAACGGATGTCGAGGATGATCCTATGGCATCGTTGGTGTAAGGCTTCAAGTCTTCTCATGTCGGTCTGGAGGAGTGCCCATATGTCAGACCCGTAGAGAAGAATTGGGATGGCACAAGTCCTATATACAATGTATCGCTATTTAAAAGTAGTACGTTTAAGCCTCCTCAACTTCCACACTATGTAGGCTGCTCATGGCTGATGAGGCGAGACCTAGTCTCCTTAGAATGTCAGGCTTACTTCGTCGAGTGTAAGAGATCTTGCTGGCAAGGTAGGTGAAGTCGTCGACGGCTTTAAATAACCATTCTACTCTGGTGTTGGTACCAACCTAGTGATTGTGGAAATGTTACTGTTACTGTGAAATTAAGTGGAATAAGCCAAACTTGAAATTTTCCGTGTAGAACTACCTTTCCAAGTACGTTTTTTTCCCGGGTATGTATTGGATTTTGGTATCCCGCCAGAACATCTTGCGGCCGCTGTGGGATGCCTCTTGCCGAAACAGGTCGACCGTGTTTCTGACGGACTTTGTTGTATTACAGCAACGTCATTAACACAGGTAAGGTCAGAAAAATTGAACTTACAGATAGATATTCCTGCATTTTCCGTTTTTCTCTCAAAGGATTTAAATCCATGACACAACAGAAGAGGGATGGAGCCAAGATACATCCATGTGTTACGCTGATCTGTAAGGAAACACGGTAAGGTTCTGCTTCCTTGACGGCCCTTCGCAGTGGTGTTAGTGTGGAGATACTAATGAGTTTAAGAAGATGTTCAAGAAAGCGCGTTGCCTCGTAGAGCTTTCCAGAAAACATTCCTGTGGACCGATCCTTTTAGGTTAACGTAAACCACAGAATTCACGATGCAGTTCGCATGGCAAACGAAAGGCAAGAATAGCGTCAACTGTGGGGCGCCAAGCTGTAAAACTGGACTGCTCAGGTTGTCTGTGTTTGTGAGTAGAGGGTCCAGACGTATCAGTAATACGAAGGAAAAGACTTTCATGGGGACAAGGAGAAGTGTGATAGGTCTGTAGCTGCTACGTTTGGTGCGACAGCCTTTTCCTTTTTGCATGGTAATGATGTCTTTTTTTCCCACTCCGCTCGGACTATGTCAGACTTGTGGGCTGATAGGGTTCGTTGCACATTTCAAGAGCTCCGGGGAATGTGGTCCGGTCCAGCTCCTTCCCATTCCTTAGCCTATTAATGGCTGCCTTGACCTCTTACAATGTGGGTGCATCAGGAGAACCGTGAAGGGGGGGGGGGGTCAGGAGGGGTGTTTTCAAGTTGATCCAACGCCCGACAGTGTAGGGCTTCTGGATTGTTGAGGGCAGCCTTGTAGTGCTCCTTCCACCCGTCCAGAGTCTCTTATACAAGTCGTTATCAGCTTTAAAGGAATATACTTTGAAGGTATTTCTCTCGGTCCTACTTTGATTTGACCCTAATAAATTGTTGCAGACGCCTGGGTTCTGTGTGGTTGTTGTTAATCCTTGCTGCTGATTTATAGTTGAGAACTTTGAGTGTTTCGTCTGATAACCAGGGACGATGTTTTATGTGTTGCTTATGTCGAAAAAAATGTGGTGGTATTCGCGCGGAGGGCTGAGCTGATTGTGGGTCATGCTAAATCAGTGTCGTCTGGGAGGTCCCCTGATACCTGATTTTTGTGGGATTGCAACAAAAGCTCAATGCAAGCTCTTTGTCTTGGGTTACTAGTTGTACATCATACAAGGGTGCGAGAAGGACCCTTACCGGAATTGAAACGGGGAGCGACTGCGATCCTTACAATGAGGAAACTATGACCTGTGTTTATTAGTGCTTCGGCTTCCCTATAGACCCTATTTCACTTGCCTATGTTCTTGACTAGGATGTCAATCTCTAGAAAAAGGTCATCATGTGAATGTCCCGCCGAGTGAACAAGCTGCCTGTAATGAAGATAAAGGAAGAGCCTGATCGAGTTTAAACGAGTTGGATTCAAAAGGCCCGAGTATGGGTTCAAAACCACTCCCCGAGCGGCTTGGTGAGGCGTTTAAGCTATCAATGATGACTAGTTCATCGTGGGATATCTCCTGTTACAGCCGCAAGTTGGTCATAAAACTGGTTTTTGTTGGAGTCATCAGCATAATCCGTCGGTGCATAGGCTACGATACGGAGAGCTGTCAATAACGCTGCTGTAGCCGTGCATAGGGTAGCCGGTCTGAGATAACCCACCATTTTGTAAAAGTTTTGTTGAACGTTTTAATATAGGGCAACACCGTTTGCCCTCATTTTTGGCCACTACAATGCATCAAGGTGGTCTCTTTAATGGTTGACTGCTGCTGTTGGTAAGTCTGTCTTCTGTGTTGCCTAAGATGGAAATATTATAGGACTTCATTTGATGGAGAGTTGCTTCTTGGTATCAAGAGCCGTTGAGACTAAGGACGTTCCAAGTTGCAATGCTGGTCAATATTCGTAGGTCTTGCTTGGGCATCGCAGCTGTAGGCCTCGTCAGTGTGCCACCTTCCCCGGTAAGGCTTTGAGTGCCACTCGTTAGGGGCTATAACCCTGGTGCTAGTAGTAGTCGCGTTTGTAGTAGATCAGTTGCTCCTATATACGGCTTCAACCAGGATGGTCCAAGTGATATGACTCTGCCTCCTTATGACAGTGGAGGTGAGAACACACTTCCAAGTCTGTCCCAAAGCCGCACAGCTCAGGATAACACGCAAAGGCATGGATATGATTTGAATGTGAGACACATTACGATCCAGGAAGGGGCCATCTAAGACAGGTGAGAACCGCTAACCGTGCTAGCATAAACGTGTAAGCACAGAAACATTAGTTACGTGGGCATTAGGGCGTAATTCCCGGTGTATATATCCCGCACTTTTTGACTGGCCAGCAGCGCCATTAGATTATCACCATTCTTGGTGAGAAACCAAAAAGATCCTGCTAGTTTTCAGGTATTTTAAACTTCCCAACTTCCCAGTGAAAATGAAATTCATGAGCACCGAAAAAAAAATACAAAGGTGTAAATGCGCCGTTTTGATGTAAAGCTAAGGCGATTAAGTAATAGTGTCATGTGGTGTCAAGCCCTCCCCACCCCCACCCCCTTTTCGCCTTTGGATCTTCCACGGCAAAGCAATTGTATGTATTTTGGTTATCCCCATCCTCCCAATCCTCCTGAGCAGACTTTTGCAACAATTGGTCAAAAGCCCCAATAGGAATACACGAATGCGGATTCATAACCAATAACGTGAATTTTAGGTGTAAACCATGATAAAAGAACGAGCCAATAACGTGACCATGAGGTGTGCAAAACGTTACAATAGCTCAGGCCAATAACGTGTCAGTTAGGCCTGCAAAACGTGACAAACGAATGGTCCAATAACGTTTCTTGTACATGTACAAAATTTAATCAGGTAACGGACCAAACACGTAATGTTTTTACTCCTCAGTAAATGTTTTTGCTGATTGCTTGTTTTTGTTGTATTTGCTAAAGAAATCTTTTACTGAGATACCCATGTCATCCTCGACATCATAGACATACATGCATAGAGTTTAACCCATCCAGTAATTGACCAGACATCGAGCAGCATAGGCCGAACTACACTCTTTGTTCTTCGAGTCTTCAATTAATTCTTCAATCGCTTTGGTTCGGTTCTTACAGACTTGCGTCAGTAGTGTCGCTTGTGGTCGTCCCCTCTTCGTGTTGAGAAGCACTTGATTCGATTCGTTCGTATCTGAAGTTCTTAATAATGAGCCAGGTATTCTGCCTGTTGTCTTTGAGGAGTATAGACACTGGGCTGGCTTTGCAGATGGGTCATTCCATGTCAGACCAACGCACTTTTTTACCTCGTGTTTTCCGATTTTAATAAAAATTGCTGTGCTTGTAGGTCCTGATGAGCAATGAATGCACACCAATTTTTAGCCCGATCCGACCAACCATTTGGTCAGGGCAGAAACCACAAAAAAAACCGGACATTTTTAGAGTAAAATACCACCCTTTTGGTAGAAATATGTCAAAACCGTGTAAATTTTCATCGAATATATGCGAATTTGGTATTAAAATAATAACAAATGCATGCTCAAATCAACTCTTTTGTCAAAATTAAATTTTGTGAAAAGGAGGTCACGTGACCTTTAATAAGTTATCGTGACCTTTGACCCAATTTATGTAATAATGTATCATTCCGAAAATCAACAAAATGAAAATTACTTGATAGAACATGTCTTCCTCTATCAGAATCTACTAACAATCAATTGGGCTCTTCAAAATTAACAACTTTATGACTTTTTTTGTACAGTTGGTGGGTTACAAATGAGTTAATTTATAGACTTTACATTAGAAATCCACCAACCTAAATTACCATCCTGTTTCTTAAGGTACTTAAATTAATCTTGGTTTTGGAATTTCTCATGTTTAGGGCTGATGAGGTATAACCAGACTCATAATATAAATTATCAGCAGTGACGCACCCAGGGTTTTGCTTTGGGGGGGGGGGGGGCTCATAGCTTTTTGTTGTCAAATTTCTGTAGAAGATTGAAAAAAAAAATCAAGCAAACAAATTAAAAACCGTGAAAGGGGGGGTGTTTAAGTCCCCCGACCCCCCCCTCCCCCCCCCCCGTGCCACTTATAATTAGTTATCCCACGAGCGCGCTTGGAATATTGGAATATGAACCAATGCTATGCTGCTGTGACCCGTATACCACCCGACACACTACATTATTCCGTGTTCCACTAGTCATAACGAATTTATCTTCAAGCAAACTTGACTTCGAATGCGTACATTGTACATGGCGAGAGATGTAGGTGCATAGTGTATCGGACCGTTCCGCAGCAAATAAAAAGAACACAATACATACATGTACATGTACATTCGATATCTGGGGCGCAATATAGCTGTGCAGTATTATATCAAATCACACTGTTGATGCTATAGGTGAACTTATCAGGGTCTAGGATTCAAGGTTGCTTGAAGATAATACTCAATATCGCAATCAAATTTACCTTACTTATTCATCACTACGCTTCTTGAAATTTAATGAGTCTCACAGACTTGGCATTTTTTTCCTTCGAGATAAATTTCATCTGGATGTGTGTCTACTGTACTGGGTCCGGGTAGAAAGCATAGAGCTGTTGCGTACCCTAAACAGTAACTGGGGGGGGGGGGGCTCGAGGGGCTGAAGCCCCCCCACCCCACCCCACCCCTCCAAGGTTGTCAATTTGCTTGTTTGATTTTGGGGTAATTTTTTTGGTTCAATTTTCTACAGAAATTTGAAAACAAACAAATTATGAGCCCCCTCCCCCACACAAAAATGCAAAATCCTGGATGCGCCACTGCTGATAATTTATATTATGAGTCTGGTTGTACATGTACCTCATCAGCCCTAAACATGAGAAATTCCCAAACCAAGATTAATGTCAGCAGCTTTAGAAACAGAATAGTAAATTGTGTGGGTGGATTTTTAAAGACTACTTTGTAACCTACCAACTGTACGAAAATAGTCATAAAGTTGTAAATTTTAAAGACCCCAATTGATTTTTAGTGGATTCTGATAGAGGAAGACATGCTCTATTAAGTCATTTACATTTTGTTGATTTTTTGAATGATACATTAGTACATAAATTGGGCCAAAGGTCACGATAACATATTAAAGGTCAAGTGACCCACTTTTCACAAAATTTAATTTTGACAAAAGAGTTGATTTGAGCATGCACTTCTTATTATTTTGATACCAAATTCGCATATATTCAGTGGGATGTCGTCGCTCCGTGGGCCGGCCAAAGATGCGCTGGGTGGACAACATCCGTGAATGGTCTGGGTGTGACACCAACGAACTGAAAGCAGCAGCACTGGAAAGACGGGCTGTGGTGGGAGCGGCGCCAGTGATCACAACTGTATATAATTTGAGGAGGAGACCACGGGCAAATGCCTATGTCTAACGAATGAATGAATATATTCGATGAAAATTTACATGCTTTTGACATATTTCTACCAAAAGGGTGGTATTTCACCCTAAAAAATGTCAGTTTTTGTGTGGTTTCTGCCCTGACCATATGGTAGGTCGGATCGGGCTAAAAATTGGTGTGCATTCATTGCTCATCAGGACCTACAAGCACAGCAAATTTTATCAAAATCAGAAGACATGAGGTAAAAAAAGTGCGTTGGTCTGACATGGAATGACCCAGATACGTTACTCATCGTAGCTCGTGTATTTGAAGTGCGAATGTGGTCACTGGTTCGAGATATTCTAACCATCTAACAAGATTTTTCGTAGGTATCCTTCGAAAATATATACATCTGTATCATGCCAACAGTGCACTGTCACACTACCTCTTAGAGGTTTTCTACGGACATTATTTTAGAGGGAACTGAACACGCTAAGTACATGGGGACACAGACAAATAAAAACAAGGTCAACTCAATCTTGGGTTCTCAAACTTATTCACTTAAACTGTCTCTTATTCACTATCAAAATTTACCAATTCCAAAACTATGATATGAAATTACACTCAAATAATCGAACGGAAATTTGGGCCCAGACAAGTTTTAAAATCTCAAGTATTCGTCTCCAAATTTACAATTTCAAAGTTATAAAATGGACGTCACAATTAGAAAGAGGATTTTACATGAGCTGCACCAAAATTATTTGAGCTTCTAAAAGTAATCAATGCATTCAGAAATCTAATCAGTAAAATAGCTCACGATATCTAGATGAATTGTACCCGTAATTCAATTATTCAATTCCACAAAATGGCATATTCCAATCTAGGTTGATCACTTAAGTCAAATTTATCAATCAATTCTATCAAATCTATCAATTCTTCAAATTTTCAATTCTCAAATCTTCACCTCTTAATTATTCTCTAATTTTCAATTTCTGCACTTTCCTTCAAATTTCGTGAATCTTTAACTCAAACACTCCTTGTTTGACACTTAGTGTTTTATCACCGCAATTAATTCTAATAACCTTAATTCTCAACTTGTAACAATTCACAACTTCAAATCACCAATTAACCCGTGAAGTTTCAAACTTTCACTTCTTAAACTTCAATCACAAAATCTTTGTTCAATCTCAAAATTTCTCAATTCGTTTCTTAGATTCACTTATTAATCACCGTATCTTCACTTTGACCTCAAAATTCACAAATCGTTATTCACTTCAAGTTTATCAATGTTCTCCTCTGTTTAAGTTGAAACCTTTCTGTTTCTATCACAATTTACTCTTTCAATAACACTTCTTTAATTTTTGTTCAAACACTTCTTCCAATTTTGGTTCAAACACTTCTTCAATTTTGGTTCAAACACTTCTTCAATTTTGGTTCAAACACTTCTTCAATTTTGGTTCAAACACTTCTTCAATTTTGGTTCAAACACTTCTTCAATTTTGGTTCAACCTTCTTTTCTTTCTGTACTAATCTCAAGTCATTTAGATTACCAATACCACATCAAATATTATCTTCGGGAAAATTGAATAATTATTAATCCTTCTTTCAATCTTGTTGATTTAAAATATTTACATTCTCACATTCAAAATCCAAATCAAGTTTATGTTATTATGCCAGTTATTTTATACAATCATAAAGGTGACTGCCGCCAGGTCCTTGTCAGCCTGCCAACTGTCCATGCAGCATCACTCAGATTTCGGTCCAAGGGGTCCGGTAGAGGTAGGAGTCCTTGAAAAAGAGCTTCAGTTCCTCAGGGTAGTGCGAGGCTCACTCTACTCGGTAGAAATATCTCCCCATTCTTTGTGCCATCTGAGATTAGAAATTTTACAAGCCAAAATCCCACTAAGATTCCGCACCATTTTTAGCAAGTAAAGAATTCAATCTCAGATTTTACAATTAAATTCTAATCTAATTAATACAAGAAATGAAGTGGGCAAAGAAAATAATTTAAACTTACAGTTAGCATCTTCGAAACTCTCTCGGAGTTGCATACAATGTCAGCTTTTTTTATGCAGACCACATAATTGCAATGAAGATGTGGTTGTTGGCTGTTCAGGCTAAAGCTGGCAATAAATCAGACTAGCTGTATGACTAGCTGTATGTTTAGTTTCAGGACAAAATAGGTCCTCTCTCTCGTGTGTCTGGCGAGCAAGTGCCTGCAGCAGCTTAGCATAGGCAAAACCCCAAGCCGCTCCCATGCAAGGAATTTTGGAAGGCATTTGGCAAATGTTCATACTCTACTAATCACTCATACTGCTAACTATGGCACACACGGGTAACAAAGCACTTTCCTTGGCACACCCACATACCATGAATAGCTTATTCAACAATACTGAATATTCATCACTGGAACTTACAACCTATCACTGAATCCACACACACACACACATATACAAACACTCAAAACCACTCAACCAAATAAATCAGTTTAATGAATAAATGAAACTAAGGAAAATATACACAGTCACTTGTGACATTTCACTCCCCTTTAAAAAAAATGGATTTATACATTTTTCTTGATGACGATCATAATTGAATGTATGATGCTACTTACGTACGACTCAGGTAGTCCGCACCAACATTATCACTGCCCTTAATGGCTTCAATGCGAAACCTATAAGGTTGGAGGGCAAGGGCCCATCGCATTATCCTGCCATTTGCAATCTTGGATCGATTGATGAAAGTGAGAGGCTGATGGTCTGTTTCGAGAATGAATTCTCGTCCATACAAATAGGGTTCAAACTTACGTACACTCCAGACGATGGCCAGACATTCCTTCTCCATAACTGAGTATGCTTTTTCTCGGGGAAGCAATTTCTTGCTCGCATATGCCACTGGAAACTTCTCACCTTCATGGATTTGCAGAAGAACAGCACCCAAACCTGTCTCGGAAGCATCAGTTCTCAAGATAAACTGTTTGTTAAGATCAGGGAGTACAAGAATTGGTGCACTTGTCAACTTTGTTTTGAGGGTGTTGAAGGCTTTTTCCTGGCTGATTTCCCAACGAACTCTGTTTGGTTCTTTGTTTTTTGTCTTATCTGTTAGGGGACAAGCGATAACAGAGTAGTTTGGAATGAATCGCCTGTAATAATTTGTCGTGCCAAGAAATGACCGCAGTTGTTTTTTGGTCTCTGGTCTCGTTGCCTGCAGAATTTTCTGAACCTTCTCCGGTCGGGGCTGCAGATGACCCTTTCCTATGACATGTCCAAGAAACTCGACGCTTTCATATCCCATGAAACACTTACTCGGTCTTGCTGTCAGATTTGCTGACCGAAGTCGTCGAAACAACTCTCTCGGTGTCTTCACATGTTCTTCCCAGGAGGCAGTGTGGACCAAGATGTCATCGATATAATTGATGATGTTGTCCATCCCGTGAAGTAGTCTTCTCATGATTCTGCTGAAAGTGGCCGGCGCATTTACAAGGCCGAAAGGCATCACCTTGAACTGAAATAAGCCATCTGGTGTAACGAATGATGTCAGAGGTTTTGATGTTTCCATAGGGACCTGCCAGTAGCCTTTGCTGAGATCTATTTTTGTGAAGTAGTACTCATGAGCCAACTTAGTGAACAATTCTTCTTGGTCTGGGATCGGTTCTGCATCAAATACTGTAACTTGGTTTATCTTCCGAAAATCAACACAAAACCGGTTAGAACCGTCCGGCTTTTAACCAAGACGATTGGCGATGAAAATGGAGCATTAGATGGTTCAATTACACCCATACGCAGCATTGTACTTACCTCTTCTTTGACTGTATCCCGAAGTGCATGTGGTAACGGGTAGGGTTTACTACGAACTGGCTCGTCTTTTGTTAGCTTTATCTCATGGTCACCAAGTGTAGTATGCCCAGGCAAATCAGTGAGAATATCCTTGTAGTTACCTATCAGTCGGTTGACATCGGCTCTGTGAGATTCATCAAGACTCGGATCAATGTGAACGTCTGCTGTTGTCTCCTTGGCTTCAAGAGGATGAAGATGTAAGAGGTTCTCATTTGAAAAGTGACGATCAATTGGCGACTTGTCCTCCGTCATGTTCTCAGACTCGATCACTGCTGTACAGGCTAAATCAAAGACATATGGTGAAATTTCTGACTGACAAACAGGATTGACTACAGTTATTTCTTCTGGTCGTTCAAGGTATCTTTTGAGAAGATTGGCATGGAAGACCTTTGATTTCCCATTTATGTCAATGCGATAGTCTAAAGTCCCAACCTTTGCTGTTTCAGTTTCTGCAAGTTCTCTGGCTCGTCTAAGTGTCACGTCCTCATGCTGACCAATCTTCAGGTTCTCAGCCGTCACGATCTCTTTCATAGGGTCCGGAATCTTGAGTGACCGAAATGGTTCGTCTTGAGTCTTGGCTTGTGACCTTGTCTGGACTGCGCATGCTGGTGCACATGGTGTCGTCCAAGATTCATCTGGGTCTTCTGGACTTCTTGCTCCTGTAATATTGCCTATTATCAGATCATATATAGGGTTATCCATACACAATGCTTGTGTTGGACCAGAGAAGTATGGAGTAGTAGGTATTAGTGGGGGATTCCAGACTTTGCCATAGGTCTGGGGGTAGTACAGGGCCAATGGGGAGAAGCCAGGGTACCAGACTTTACCCCCTCCCCGTCTCTGCCCCTCCCATTGTACCCATCCCTTTCCAATGATCCCCGCCCCCAAATAGATCCCTCCCCAAATATATCTGTCTAGCTCCCCAAATATATCTTCCCTCTAGCTCCCCAAATATATCTCTTCTCTCTCCGAGTTGTTATATTATAAGTGGGGGGTACGGCGACATACCCCATATCTCCCTCTGTCTAGGCATCTCCCTCTGTCTATTTTAAAAACTTTATTTAAACAAATAAATCATTTTTAATAAATGAACCTCGAGCTATCTAATAAAACAGATCAGTGCGATCATCATATAATCATCGAGAATGGTTTTTTAGTTTGTGAAACGTGCGGTGAAATAGTTTCACGTTACTTTGATTTTTCGGCAGAAAATGCGCAAGAAGATCGTATCAATTGGTCAACTTTAAAAAGAAACAAAAGAAAAACTGTGGAGAAACTTATTTTTTCTGTTTGTCCAGAGCAAGACGTAGAAGATGTCCAAGAAACAATCAATAAATATAACGAACTCGTTAATTACAAAACATTGAGGGGAAATGGTTGCGTAAAACGGTCGTTAATAGCGGCCTGTTACCATCACGTCGTTGGATGGAACAAAGAACGAGTTAGAGATGTATTTAAAGTGACTCAAAATCAATTTAATAAAGCACTAAAAAGATACGATGACCACTACAATAAAGGCGGGGCCGAGGGTGTTGCCCTAAGAGGTGAAATAGAGGTATAACTCGGCGGATCGCTTTCATAATGTTTATTTACCGAGAATTTGAACTTGTAAGTTTTTCGATAAGAGATTTTTTTTCTTTTGCCAGCCGTTCGTCTACCCGTTTTTTAACTTCTTTTTCAAAGTCTCTATCGTTTTTAATTTTTTGAAGCTTTGTGCTGGTCTTTGTTCTAATTTTTTGCTTAAGCTCGTTAAATTTTGCGAGCTCTCTCGTAATCAATAAGAACTCTTCGTGCGATATATCTCCGTCGTTGATGGCTTGAGACACGTATTCTTCAATCGTGTTAAGTTTGGAGTCTGCTAATATTTTAATCTGGTCGTGCTTTTTCAGCTTGGCGGATAATCGCTTAGACGTGATTCTAAGCAAAATATCTACACCAAAAGCGCCTATAAACGTTCCTTCTAGCACCAATCCAACGGGAGCTGATATAACACCCAAGAGAGCGGGAATACTGACAGCCCCCGCTATAGCCACCAATCCTTCTAATCCTATCTCTACGTAATTAATAGTGTCGATCATTTTCTTTATCTTTTTCTAGGTGCGCTCTCTGTGGACTCTCTTTCAAGATTAAAGATCGAATCTCTTCAATCTTTTAAGTCTGAACACTTTTGTTTCTTCGTTACTATTTAATCGGAGTACATCTCCAGAAATATCGGGGTATAACGCCTTACCATCTACACTCATGTTTTTAATATAAAAAGATTTTAAAATTAAAAGATCTCCAACTCGATAATGATACCCTCACCCTTATTGTTGAATACCTGTCCTTTTTCACCGCTGATAGAAAATGTCAGTTTGTCGATTATACCGTTTTTAAGTTTTGAAATCCTCGACTCTATCAGGCTCGGGTTTGTGCGTACCCACGGGTACGATTTTCAAGATGTCAGAAGGACGACCATTAAAACAGTTTTCACTCGTACTTAATTGCGGGCAGCGAATAAACAAAAATTTAAACGGATTAACGTCGTAATATCCCGTGTACACCACTTTGGGTACCAGTCTTCCTTTGGGTAAATTGAGTAATCGAGATACTTCTCTGTTTAAACGCAATTTGAGATTTACGTCGGTTATCACCAACGTCACCTTTTTAGATTCTCTAAATACTCGAAAACTTACCCCGGGTATAGAATTTAAAATGAAATCGAACCAATCGACGTCGTACCACCCCGGTGGTATGATGACCGAACCGATACTTCCGAGTGGCAACGGCTCTAAATGACTCGGAGGAATAAAATCGAAATCATCACCCGTCACGATAAGACTTCCTCTTATAATCACTCCTGCTTCTCTACTATCTCTCAACTCGCTCAACTCGCTCGCACCCATTTCTCCTTCAATAAACTTTAAAGCCAATTCCTCACCTTCAAAGATTTTTCTTTCTCTAACAAATAATATTCTTACTAAAGATTGAAGCGTATTAAGTTCTAATTCAGTTTTTGTTATTTCTGAATTCATGGCGGCTAAAATCAACCCTCGCCGTTCAGCTATAATAGCTCTTTTTCTTTTGTTTGCTTCTAAAACGGATTCTAGTCTATCGTCTTCGTACGCTTTTATAAGATCGTTTATAGTTTTTTGTAAAACATTTTCATCGTTAAATAAATAGTGGTATGGTATATCGGGTAACAATCGCTCTATAAAATCTCTATCCGGCGTTGTTATGTGTACATCTGAAAGAAACTCCGCGGGTATGAGGGGAGGTTTATCCGTGGTAAACGCGGGTCTCCCATCTATTTGCGTAAACCAATCAATCTCCGTGGCGCTGGAAATATTAAAATATCCGGCGTTAAACAACACCCTTTTTACGCGTATAGATTTTTGACCGTTTAAATTATCTGCTCATTTTGAAACAAGTGAAACGAATGCATTTATTTTAAAGTCTTTTTATATTAAAACTGAAACTAAAATAATGAGTGATTTTAAGTCGTTAAAAAAGCAGATACAATCGATAGCCGATCAGGTAACGAGACAAGTAAATCAAAATGTAGCCAAGGCAAACGAGCTAAAACATCAAGCTGCACCCCAAGCAAAGTTTTTAAACAGCACTAAACCCAGTGAACTGGAGGTCATAGTTAATAATACCAACGGGTTTTTAACCATGTTTCCCGACTTAACCTCGGACTACAAATTGCCTCACGTTGAGACGGACGAGGATGTAGATCGTTGGAAATCACACCCCATGTCGTTTTATCAAAATCAGTTAAATTTTGCAATCTACTGCGCTACTACGGGCTGCGGTATTGGATTTGATCTTTTAAACGCGAGCAACCGTTACGTTTGGGCCATCTTTAACTTTCATTTATATTTTACGGTTAGAAAGATCCTGTACGACATTGCCGCTCCTTTACCGGGAGATGACGCATTTAACGCTCTAGACAACAGTTATAATCACAGAGCATTTACCGATACCTGTTTGTTGTTTGGCATAGATCAAAACAAGTCTTTTAAACAGACGAGAGACACAAAATCTAACGGTTTAGGTACCTCATATATCTTTAATAAAGGCAAGTTTGTGGCGGTTGGTGAATATGATAAAGCACTACCCAACAAACCCAACGTTCTTTACGGCGGCTACCACGGTCTAGACAGTCCTAAAAAGAGTGGAAGCAGTTACGTTCCTTGGACGGTTATTTACATCGAACAAAACGAATCGGTACAAAAGGCGTGGTTAGATTTTATACCCGCCAAGAGTTCGTTTACCCCCGTGGGAATCATAAAGATCAACGAATCAATCAGATCTTACGTGTACGCTTTACTCGGTGCGCAGGCTCAAACAAAAACGAGCGTATTATCACCGGGCACTGGATTAGACGCTCAGAGACAATTTAACGTCATCGTTGAAGATATCATCAATGCAGTAGACGACATGGAAACGAGTATCAATCAATTTCAAGACTCTTTGCAGTATGCCAGAACGCCTTTAAATTTTGTCGTGAAACCGGGGTTGTATTTAATTCCATCGGATATGAACTTGAGGGTTGGAACGCACGACGGCTATAACAACAATCTTCAAATCGCTACCCAGAGTATGAACACTGGTTTGGTGCCAGATTTAAACTCACAACCTCAACCGGACGACTCTTTTGATGACACCGATGACGTCGCGCCACCAACACCCCCAGAGCCTATGACGAACGATGTTGTATCACCTACACCAGCACCAGCACCAACACCCTCACCAACACCAGCACCTACAGTTTTAACACAGGAGCCCACGAAACTACAAACTCACCAAGACGAAAAATTATCGTTGACGGTAGGAACGTTAGCTATCGTTGGCATGGGTATTTTAGCTTACGAGGCAATGCGATAAGTCACACTCTAATCTCACAACACAAAAAAATAAGCCTTACCAACTTTGTGCTGGTAAGGCTTATTTTTTTGTTTAAACTTGATTACAACTATTACTACCATCGTTTTTGCAGGTACGCAAACACCAAGGCTCCCACACCCAAAAACAAAGCCCACACGTGTTCGGCCAACCACGATACGGACTTACTCAGTGCGTTAAATATCCAACTGAGTACGCTGCCTATGATACCCGGCAGAGCACCCAATGCGCTCACTCCGAGTTTTTGAAGAGCAGATGCAAAATTAGCGAGTTGTTTTGAAATCCACTCTTTGATACCACCTTTTGGTGTTGGTGTTGGTGCAGGTGTTGGCGATGGCGCGGGTGGGGCACCTGCACCTCTCACGCTAGCGACGATGCTACTCACTATCGTGCTGATGGCTAAACTAAAAGCGGCTAAAATACTCACTACGGTCACACCTTGTTCTCTAAACAGAGTTCTGATCTTTTCTGCCAGAGTCGTGTCGTCGCCTAATATTTTATTAATCGTTTCTTTGATTCTAGCGATCTGACTTTTGAGCCCTCGTTCGTTGGCTTTTGCGGCTTCTAATCTGGCAGATCTTTCAACGTTCAAGTCGCTCAATTTATCGTTTAACTCTCGTCGACCCTCTTCGCTGTGAGATTCGTCGAGTTCTTGTCTCGTGGCTGCAATCTCTCGGTCTAGTTCTGTGAGACGCGATAAATTAAGTTCTAGGTTACCTCTCAACGTCTGAAGAGTTTTGTCTAAACCCTGGAGTTCTCTGTAATTCAATCCTTCCGTTTGAGCGCCGGTGTCTTGTTCTAAATCGTCTATAATCTCGATAACCTCATCGGTGACTCTGGGTAGTTCTGTCATGGGGATACTCTCGGGTTGTATCGATTGCAGGTGTTGGCTTTGATCGTCACTGAGTGTCTTACGTTCGTAATGCGTAAAGCCTAATTCCTTTCTAATAAAATCTCTACCGTTTAAACCCATCTTTCTTACATTTAACTCTATAGTCCTCAGAGTCAAGAATCTGTCTGGTTTTCTTTGATCCGTTAACCTTAGTAAGCCTTTACCAGTGTCATAAAATAAACCTTCTGTGTTGAGAATAAATTTTTCGTATCTCGGAGAGATTGGTTTATTGTATATGTTATAAGTATCGTAAAACTCATCAACGCGACCATTAGTGACCATGCTTCTTCCTTGATCTAAAACGTCATCTATGTCGGTAGTGAGGATGGGTGGTGCAGGAGTATCAAAGTTGTCGTCCAGATTGGTCTCTGCTACATCATCGTCGTCATCGTAATCGTAATCATCAACGGGGTCAAAGTCAAATCCTCCCTCAGCCATTTATTTAATAAACCTATTTAAATTATGCCGTTTTCATTATACTGCCCGGTAGTATACCCTGGGTCACCAACCAATTTTGCGTGGCCAGAGCTCCACTTATAATGCCTGTCAATTTAGCCGCATCTTCTACGCTTAGTTTGCTTAAATCTGGCGCTTTCATTTTGAGTAGTTTAGCTCCTACCATGGCGTATCCCATCGAAAGACCCGATATGACGGCTCCGTGATAAATCGTATTTGCTATTCCGTTGGTGTCAAAGTTACTCATCGTTTTTAATATAACAATTTTTAAATTGCTGGTTTATTCCATGTCTAGCGTTTTCGGGGAGCTGGGTGAAGTGGGTTGCGTGACTACCGGCACTGGCTGTATCACCGGCGCAGTTGCCTTACTTTTAGTACCAGCAGCCCCACCCCTATTATAGACGCTATAGCCCCCACATGACCCAAGAGTTGTAGTCAGGTTAGCTCGAAGCTTCGTCCGATGTTACGTTCATTTTGCCAATTTTAATTTCATCTGTCTATTGTGCTCAGCTAAAGCTTTACCCTGCTGTATTCGTTTAGGATTTTTAGTCTTGGTCACTCTCGTTACCGTCGGTGATGTCGTTGTTTTTATCGGTGGGGTGTCTCTGTCTCTGCTGGTTGAGCTGCAGGCGTTGCTGTCGCTGCTTTCTGATCTTCCATTTATTATATTAGGTTTATTAAATTTCAAATGTTTTGTTGTGATAATCGTAGCAACTAGGGGTGATATAAAAGTTCCGTACTTGTAACAAACGTCGCTCAACATACCAGCCATACTCGCGCTTATAATAGGATCAGAACTCAAGTCGTTGGTGAGTTCTTCTTCAGAATCTATAGTGACGTTATATCCTAAAACTTGTACGGGTGTAACAACAGCTAACACTCTCGAAAATAGACTTAAAGTGTATTTACCAACGGTTTGAACAATTTCATTTCCAAATTTAGTTTCGTACAGATGATACAGCTTGTCGAGTTCTTTACTGTCAAGAGCTTCGATATGTTTAACGGTGTATTCCTTTCCCAAGTACTTTCTAGAGTTTCCGGCTGCTACGACACCGCACAAACGATCTTTATGTTCTGCGTTGTGATCTTGTTCGTTCGTTAAAGTAAGTTTTAGGTCCTCCATTTAATTAGAAACGAATTTAATTTTGTTGTAGCTGTTGCAACTTTGTTACAAAAGCAAAGGTATTCGTAGGTGTAAAACGATAAATTAAGCGATATGATGATAATAGCCAAAAACTGCAAATACTCGAATATTGCTATCATTTACTAACAGCAAAATGTATTTTGTTGACGTTTATTGATTAACAAATTGTAATACATGTGTAGTTTGTTAAATAGGTTGCTACTCAACTAGCTATTAGTTAAGCAGCTAGGTAATTTACTTGAGCACCTAGCTATTAATTGTTACTCACCTAGCTATTAATTTTTACTCACCTAGCTATTAATTGTTACTCAACTAGCTACTCAAGTAGCTCGTAACTAACTAGAGGTTCGGTGTATACGACCAATTTACTATATTTCACATCTCTCAAACGTCGTTTTATATAATCTCATTCTTCAATGGGTACGACGTCGTTTCGTCTAACGCTTGATCAAACGATGTTTTATCTTTGCAGTAAAATAATGCCAACCAAGCCGTGTTTTCTCTATAATCTTTTAAAACGCTGTTGTACTTTTGGGTCAGTAACCAACAGCTGTGATTTACGTGTCTTCCGCTAAATGCCATCTTGCTTAGCGCGCATGTCTTTTACGATATTTAATCTCTTGATCGAAGAGCAATCGTCCACGATAAACAACGTGGCAACACCTTCAAATATTTTCCTGTAAAAATCGATCGCTTCGTTGAGCGTCATCTTGTACAATTCCGGATCGCAGAGGTATACCTCGGGATCTGCTTGAATCCACTTTCTTTCGATGTACGTTTTGTTTTTAAATATGGTAGGGCAAATGATGACTATCGCCTCAAATGTGTTTTTATAGTCTGACTCTAACAGATCCAAAATCCATTTGGTTTTGCCCGAATTTGTTTTGCCGACGATTAAAGCGCAATGCGGTTGTGTCATTTTAACTTAACAGAGATTTAAAATTTCCGTCTTCCAAGTTCAATTGAGCATCCATGACTAAAAAGACGTACATCGTGAGGTCACCTTGACCTTCGGCTTCTCTGTTAAATTGAATGTTGATGCCTCCTCCGTCTCCGAGTTTCCTACCGGATCCGTGAGCGGAATTGTCGTCGTTACTTCTAAAATCGAGCCACAGACCGTACTTGTTTTTTAGATAGTCTCCGAGGTCACAACCCGTCATATTTAAGTCTTTAGCTACTCCGCGCCCGCTTTCGGTATCGCTGTCTCCAAAGAACTTGTTGATTTCATTCCAGTGTTGATACTGAAACATGCCTTGACTGTAGAGTTGATTGGGTTTACCTTCTACGGTCACCGATGTTTTGGTTAGTTTTGGATTATAAAACCGCTGCGGATTTTTCTCAGCGGGATCTTTAAACAAAAACAAAATACCCTTGAGACTCCTGATGGGTTGATTGACGCTGACGTTCCAAAGCGTGTCCGATTTGTTGACGGATCTAACTTCTAGCGAGTGGATTTTATCAAACAGATATTGCATTAACCCCTTGTGTTTATTCCTGATGGTGATAGCTAGGTCTCTGTTGGTCACCACTTCGTATTCGAGAGACAAGTCTGAGATAGAATACATCGCCGCCGTATCTGAACTGTTGACTACTTTTTCGTGATCGTTAAACTTTATCTCGTACGTCAGAGGTTGTTTTAAACCGCTGGGGTAAAAAGGGTGATGCGAAGTCAGTATGTCAATGTCTAGGGGAATACAATATCTGTTACCATAGGCATCCGCGATAGCTTGATCCTTACCGTTGTTGGCGCCCGCGTTAGCATCTTCAGCCCCAGTTCTTAGTTTAGACACGTTTTCTTTTTCTATGCCCGAGTACGCCATGTTTCGAGTCGTCGAGCTGTTGATCCAATTGTCTTTAAAGTTGTGATACACGTCGGCGTGACGATAACTCACAATTTCGTGACCTTGAAGCCTGACGCTGATTTCGCTGACTAAATTTCTGGCTAAATTACCAAAAATGGTTCTATTGTTGTCGCTTCCACCTTCGAGTTCTAAATTGAAAGCTAGTTTACAAGTGCCGGGTACGATCACGTCGTCTACACCCAATTGAGGAAACTTGACCCTCAGCGTTTGCCCCGCCGATATACTACTAGGATTGTGGGTAATGACCACCTCTTTTCTCTCACCCTTGATAGATCTGGGTATTTTTAATAGCCTGCTGGGATTGAGCTTTTTTCCATACGCATTCATTTTATTTATACGAGTTTTAAATTTAAAGGTATCTGTAAGCCAAGAAGCCCACCAATAGCGTTCCTCCCGCGATAAACGCCAGTTCTTTTTCTATTTGTTGGTCGCTAGGCTCGTAAAAATCTTCGAGTTTGGGTTCGTGTTGCAGTCCTACGGGTAGTTCGGTAGATTGTCCACTCACCTCGTTGTAGTAACGCAACGCTCGGTCTACGTTAGAAAATGTTTCTTTAGAAGCATTTTGTTTTCTGATACGTTCGTTTAGAAAATCTAGATATTTCGTTCGTTCTCGTTGCCACTTATCTTTGGCGGCTGAGAGTTGTTCTATCGCTAAATCGTGTCTCTTACGCTCCTCGTCACTCTGTTTCAGATTTGAAAATAAAAGTTTGAACCAGTAAAAGCTAAGGCGTTGACGATCGCGCCTCCTAACATCATTGCAACGCTAGCCATATTATTATAAACGTCTTTTATATTAAATAATATGCAAACATTATCTAAACTGTATTATAGCCCGAGCGGTTATTGGAGAGGTGAAAGTGCCGTCGACCATTTACACGATAAAACAAAAATCGATAAAAAGGTAATCAGAGATTGGCTTAAAACACAAGCGATCTGGCAAATTTATCTACCGGGTCCTGCGTATGTACCCAGGCCTACGAGTACTTCGCGAGAGTTTGAAACACCAAACGACTTTCACCAAATGGATGTGCTATACCTACCCTGGGATAAAGTAAAACGCAAGACTTATAAATACGCTTTGACGGTTGTCGACGTTGCGAGTCGATACCACGAAGCAGAACCTTTGGTTTCTAAAACGGCAGATTCCACGCGAGATGCTATCGTCAAGATTTACGCGAGGTCGCCTTTGAGTTACCCTAAAACGTTGAGAGTAGACGCCGGTACCGAATTTAAAGGCGCTTTTAAAAAATGGATGGCCTCAAAAAACGTCGAGATTATCGTAGGCGAACCCGGAAACCACCGATCGCAGGGTATCGTAGAAAGATTTAATCGAACGCTAGCCGAGAGACTGTTTGGTCATCAGTACGCTCAAGAAATGTTAAATCCCGAGAGTAGAAACACGCAATGGGTCGAGCGATTACCCAGCGTGATCAAAGCTATAAACGATGAAACGACGAGATTAATAGCTAAAGCGCCGTCAGAGGCGGTTAAACTAAAACAGGTCCGGCAATCGCCTGCTAACCCCGTTAAAACAAAAGAGCAACAATTACCGCAAGACGCTATGGTTAGATATTTATATTACCCGGGCGAGCAAGAGGGTGGAACTTCTAGAAGAGCCACGGATCCCATTTGGAGCGTAGACATCTTCAACGTGGAAAAAAGAACGAGTCAATTTAAAATGATTGAAGGTAAAAAAGTCACGACGGGTCCTACTCTTTATTACCTGCAAGACGGCCCAAAAAGGAGTTTTGTGAGACAAGAGCTTCAAGTCGTACCCGAGGACACGCAATTACCGCCTAATTAATATCTAGATTACGGTGACCATAAGCGAGCGTGTGTATTCCATCCGGTAAAATGTACCTCTTTGTGTCCAACGGACTCAACGATAGTTTATTTTGAGATACGGTGTAAAGGATGTGATTTTCCGATCTAATGTGAGTCATGGTTTCGTAATGAGATTTCTTGTTTAAGATGCAGTCGTAATAGTGTCGGTGTTTTAATTTCTTAGAGGTGACCGATTTTGTGACTCCCTTGGCTTTTTCAAAGTTGATGTCAGCGGTTAAAATCGAGTACATTTTAGGTCTTATGCAAACAACTTCTTTGATTATTTTACCTCCAAACTCGTCTTTAAATTTACCGATCACTTTCTTATTGGTTGGATCGTACAAAGGATGATCCGTCGGATAATTCGAAAGGTCGTATTGTTGCCCGTTTTGCTGCATATCTTTGTATACGTCGTCCGTGTGCACTACGAGTACCAAACTGTCTGTATCTGTGTACATCAACCTGATTTTCTCTTTGTACTTGTCTTTCAAATGGTTGTAATAAAAATCGTACATCAGCGTCTTTGATAGATCCAAGATACTCACTCCGCAATAGATTGGTTTGTTTAACACGGTTTTAGTCTTGTACTTTTCGACAAATGACAATTTGCATTCTGAAAATGACGTCGTCGTTTTGTAGCTCGGTTTCTGTATAATTTTTTGGTATTTATCTCGATCGTCATCGTTACTGTCTCTGAGTAGATAACCGTCAATCCGGTTTCTGACGTTTTCCATCGTCTTACCAAACACGCTGTTATTCATCAGTTTAAAAAAGTCTTTCTCAAAATCAGAGGTCGCTTTTGTTCGAAGTTGCGTGTTTTTGTCGATGTAAGATGCCATCCAAGGCGCTTGTTTAAATTGCAGCACTCGATGCACCTTTTTAAGTTTCAAGCCGAGTTTGAGATACAACTGCAACGTGACGTAGTGCAAAACATATTTTTGTTTAGGATTAAGGGTACACGTTAATTTTTGCACGTTGCTATTAGGTTCGGTATCTAATAATTCGTTTTGATAATCAGACATCCATTCTTTTGGTATGACGATGTTTTCTGGCGCTAGGGGGTAATCGTTGTGCAGGTCGTGGAGATTGTCCGGGTAATCGAGGTCTACTTCGAAGCAGTAACCGGTGTTTGACGTTTTCCTGAGAGATGATATCTTGGACTCGGTAAACGTTTTTGTAGACGCCCATTTAAAGTCTTTGTACGGCAGGTATTGACTCATGGCCCAGCCGTACAGATTGTTTGCATCGAGGTAGGTGATGTAACTCGACGGCTCGTTTGGATTATGGTCGGGTAGGTATTTGTTGTTGGCTTTGTAGTATCTCATACCACCCACGCTCGAGATACCACCTCTTTTTGCCTTTTCAAAAAATAAATGTTTGTCTACGTCTTGCAATAGTTCGAGTTTAACTTCCGAGTGTTTTAACAAGGCATCCCACGACAATCCTGGTGCTGTGTAGTAATTAGCAGGATCTAACGCGTAGTTTGTAATACACGTTTGCCTAAAGTTTTCAAATACGCAAGCCAGTAATAACGTATCGGTAGTGACGTACAAATCGTGATATTCCCCCATGTTTTTAACTTTAAACTCGTTCCACGTCAGTTTAGCTCTGTCGTAGTCCTCTCGCGATATATTTTCGTCTTTTAGGCTGCTGTAAAATTGTTCGATGGGGGGTAGGCTGGTCTCTTGAAATCTGTCAAACGAGTCCATGTATTCATACGGATAAACTCCTTTTTGTAACAACGAGTCGATGTTTTGACGATTAAAATGTTCTCTGAGTAGTTTAAACGACTCTCTTGGACAAGCTTTAGATAATCTATCCAACGAAGACGCCATAAAATTAAACGAGTCTATAAATCGCATATTTCCGATCGAAAACGAAATATACTTTTCCGAATTTCTAGCGATAACTTGTATTTCCTTTTCGTCATCGTACTCTGAAATACTCTGCATGATCAAGTGAGCGTCGTAATTTTGCAGATTGTGAAAGACGACCGGTATGGGGGTAAAACCTGATTTAACTGGTAATTTTAGATTGCAGTAGGCGTGCGCGGCACCTCTATATCTACCCGTGACGTGACAGTGATCTCTCACCTTTCTAAATTTGTTGATTTTCTTTTTGCGTTCGAGACATTTAGACTCTGTAAATCCATTTCTGTTTTCGTACTGATGTTCTTTTATTTGTTTTGTCGTCTTGGGTTCTTTGGGTTTCTGGCACTGACAGTTGCTCGAGTAATTGGGATAAATGGGTTTTTCGCAAATCCAACACGCGTTTGTTTTATCATGATGTTCTTTAGCTCGCTCGTTAAATTTCATGGGTTTGGGGTTTCTTAAATATGCAATTTATGTCGCTTTGTATTTTTAACATTTTATTTACAAACTTTGATTCAGCATCTTTACCTCTATAAATCTCTTGATATGCATTGGTGCCGTCGCATCGGACGACAACTAACGAGTAACCGCTTGCTTTGTGAATGTTTGTCTTTGCGTGTTGTCCTTGTTATCGCCCGGGTTGTTTTCTAATATCGATTCAAAGTCGGCGTAAACTACAAACGGTGCTTTTGTTTAAACCTGTAGTTTTTAAATTCTAATATTGGCACATCGTTTTCGTCGACTATCCACTCGTTATTTACATATTTTCGCTTAGCGGTAGGAAATACAATCTTTGACGGATGTGTATCTATACCGTTACAATCGGTCATGTGTCTATCTAATTTTACTTGCGTTCTATAATGACACAGACACCTTCGACAAAAATATTTCTTACTTTTATGTTTTGTAACGTTGTGAATCAATCTCGAAAAATTATTTATCCAGCAGTAGTGATGCTTGTCGCCCTCAGAAAACAAAAACAGATCGATAGGTCGTGACTCTGGTTTATAGTTTTTAGACACGTATAACGGATATATTTCCTCCTCATAACCGTATACATTTATGGTTAAATTATTTTGTCTTTCTATCTTTGGTATCTGGTCGATCGGTGTTGGAAAGTCTACGCCTTTAAATTTGAGTCCGTCGTCTTTGGTGTATACAACAGGTTCTTCTTTATGAATTTTATATTTAGGATCGTTTTTATGTTATTTTTACTTTATCCGTATACAAGCCAAGAGCGGCTCTCAAACACCATCTCAAACACTCGTTGTCTTTGTTTTTAATGTTTATCATCGCCGTTTTCTGTTTGATACATTTTGGTAGGTCAATATAAGAACTACCCCTCACGGGGTTAAACCTGTTGATGTTGATATACAACGCCATTATCTTTTTAAAACCCAACCCGATCCTTGATTCGTATACCTTTCATCCTTTTTAAATAGCTGGTCGATGTCTTCTTTTAAAACCTGTTTTATTTGACTTTGATTTAAAACGACTCTCTGATCGGTAAAATGTATAGCTTCGATCGTTTCGATCGTACCATCCGGTTTGGTTTTTCGTATTTTATTTTGATTGTGAGCTCCATTTTTAAACCTCTTAGCTCTCTCAATTCTGACTTGATTTTATTTACAATTTGATCTTTGTGCGTATCAAAAAATCTGACTAAATCGTCGTTAAAAGTCTAGGAATCAGTTCCCAGTTTCTAAAGTTGTTTCTAAATCTTCTCGTCGCTCTGAACTCAGCCTCTTGAAAATCTTCGGGTTGCCTAGGGTTTTGAATCGCCGAGAGTAAATCTTTTCAAAAATCGACCTTTATAACCCGACGGGTTATATTCTAGATCATAATCGTCTACAATCTGTTTGAGCTCATGTAGCTTCTTTTTCCTCAAGTTTTTAAATTGAGCTTCGTATTTTTATCCCGTTGATGTAGACTTTACGCGTAAGAGCAACATTTTGATTGTACGGTATATTATATCGCTGGACGTAATCGCGCAGCGTGGCTTTATTCCATCTAGAAAATCCCTTAACGATTGGCCTAATCATATCCATCATTTATATATATCAATATAATTTTTTTTTTAAATTTTTTAAGAGGTCAGACTTTTGGATTTATAAGCAATCAGACTCACCGGCTTGTGAGAGAGATATTTACATTTTGGCACTTCATACCTTTTTTCTCATTTTATACTACCCATACCATCGGCGCTCCATACATGACACAGTCACATCACACAAAGACTTGCGACCCGTTCTAGTTCGATCATGACTGTGCACTGAAATATGCAAGGTAACCGACCTTGAACAACCTATTGTACTCGGGTTGAATAGCCTGTCACTAAATTTAGCTTTGGAAATTTCTAGAATTTTTGTCTGTTGTGCAATTCAGTATTTCTGTGTCATTTCAACATGATATGTCGATCGGTACAGACGTCTACGCCCAACGTGCAGTCACCAGCCAAAAGGTAAATTGTTTTTAACATTAAAGTCTGGCAATAATGTAGGTTTTCATATTGATTTTGTTCTCTAAAAAAACAACCTATACTACACAATCACTAAAAGTCTAGCCACCCATTAGTGTGTGTGATGTTTTGATCAAACATTGAGTGTAAATGCTTTTTTCCACTTGTAATATTTTCAGATTATGACCCCCATCGCAACCTGTGAAAAAGAGGATATGCTGCTTTATAACTTTGCGTCGGGTTTATCGCACAAGCAAGATTTTTTCAAGTACCGCTAATACCATTTTTAAGTGTAAAAACCTCGAGATATTTCTTAAAAAGTAACTTAAAAGTGTACCATTTTGATATATCTCTATGATATAAAAATTGACCAAAACGCTTAGTCACTAAATATAATTATGATGTCATAATGCCACTGAGAGTGGCTCTCGTCTTAATATAACGATGATGTCATAATGCCACTGAGAGTGGCTCTCGTCTTAATATAACGATGATGTCATAATGCCACTGGGAGTGGCTCTCGTCTTAATATAACGATGATGTCATAATGCTACTGAGAGTGGCTTTTTACTGTATATATTAGGATGTATGAAAAGCCATTTAAATGAGCTAATTTAAATGACAACAAAAAAGCCACTCGGAGTGGCTTTTTACTGTATATATTAGGATGTATGAAAAGCTATTTAAATGAGCTAATTTAAATGACAACAAAAAAGCCACTCGGAGTGGCTTTTTACTGTATATATTAGGATGTATAAAAAGCTATTTAAATGAGTTAATTTGAATGACAACGAAAAAGCCACTCGGAGTGGCTTTTTACTGTATATATTAGGATGTATGAAAAGCTATTTAAATGAGTTAATTTGAATGACAACAAAAAAGCCACTCGGAGTGGCTTTTTACTGTATATATTAGGATGTATGAAAAGCTATTTAAATGAGTTAATTTGAATGACAACGAAAAAGCCACTCAGAGTGGCTTTTTACTGTATATATTAGGATGTATGAAAAGCTATTTAAATGAGCTAATTTAAATGACAACAAAAAAGCCACTCGGGTGGCTTTTACTGTATATATTAGGATGTATGAAAAGCTATTTAAATGAGTTAATTTGAATGACAACGAAAAAGCCACTCAGAGTGGCTTTTTACTGTATATATTAAGATGTATAAAAAGCTATTTAAATGAGTTAATTTGAATGACAATGTTTTGTTAAAGTAACATGTTTTTTAATAAAAGTTCAAACTTTGATTTGTAAACCTAAAAAACGTTGTTTGTTTATTTATTTATAAGTGACTGTAGGCTTGTGCACCAGTCGCTGTGAGTCTGTGTTGAGATCTCCAAGAGGGTGACTGTAAATATGAAGAGTCTGGTCTGATTTTGATACTGAAATATTGAGAGGGGAGATATATTTGGGAAGAAAAAGGGGTGGGGTGGAAGTGGTGGGGAGGGGAGGGTGGATGAGGGGTATCATCGGGGTGGGAAAGGGGGTGGGGAGGGGTAAAGTCTGGTACCTGTCCCCCACTTATAATATAACAACTCGGAGAGAGAAGAGATATATTTGGGGAGCTAGAGGGAAGATATATTTGGGGAGGGAGACAGATATATTGGGAGAGGGATCTATTTGGGGGCGGGGATCATTGGAAAGGGAGGGAGGCAGAGACGGGGGAGGGGGTAAAGTCTGGTACCCTGGCTTCTCCCCATTGGCCCTGTACTACCCCCAGACCTATGGCAAAGTCTGGAATCCCCCACTAATACCTACTATTTTCTTCTCATGTTTTTATAAAAGTTGCAGTACTACCGTAACGATAGAAAATGGGAAATGCGTTACGGCTGCCGTAACAATAGCCACTGCGTACTTTTTTATTATTTGATTTTGATGGACAATGAATGAGACATGAGTATATAATGTGATTGTGAGTATATAATGTGGTAGTCACTGGTACAGTAAAGTTGGGCCAGGAAAGTGCAGTCGTTAAAAATATCAAACTTTTAACATAATAAATAAACAACAATGTAACTTGGTAAAGCCAGAGTATGGAACAGAGCATATCGTAACTGGTAAAGGTCAAAACGGGTAGCTGCTCAATCACTCTCACTAGTCTCAGCCAATTTTTTTCTGGCCGATTCTTACCACATTTATCCATCGTTTATCACCTTGCACATCTTCGGGAGCCGCGGGTATCGCCGCAGTATTCGTCTCAGAACTCATCACTGCTTTCTCTTCACTTGAATTTGCACACAAACTCTCCAAATGCTGATTTTTCCGAACAAAACAACGGCGGCCCAAACACACGGTGAATTACGCGAACCACGTATTTCCCGCGACCTGCAAGTTTGTTGACCCAACCCGGAAGTACTTTAGACTAGACTGGCCACAAGTCGCCCTTGCACGCACAGCACCAACGTCGACAGAAAAGTGTCAGCTCCGAGACCAAAACTTCACAGTGATTTTGGTAAGCAAATACTCTGTATCTCAGTAGAACTAAAAGTGTTATCATTCTTTACATGTATCATACCAATCACTCGATATCCAAACTCCTCCCCAAACTCATGTCTGTAGAGGTATTAAACTGTGATTGAAGAAGTGTTAGAAATAGGCGGCCTTAGCTTAGGCCGCTACTATACTGCGCATGCTGCCATGCATCATCATGTATGCTGTACTACTGCCCGCGACAGTGAACTTTGCAGCAGAAAAACGCGGCGGCCGCCCCTGGCCCTGCGCGCGGCGGCGGCTGTCTAAAAAAAGAAAGTCATTGTCACTTTTCTCCGAGCGGAGTACGTCCCATCCCATCGGCCTTCTTAAAGGAGCAATACAGCATGAAATCCCCTAAAATGTTATGTTTTGGATTGTTTTAATATTCGCAGTGGCTATTGTTACGGCAGCCGTAACGCTTTTCCCATTTTCTATCGTTACAGTAGACTGCAACTTTTATAAAACATGACAAGAAAATATAAAATTAGAAGGAAAAAAAGTGAATTTGAACGTTATGAAATTCGGACTTTATTTCCCTTTTTAAAAAAATCCTCCAAAAAGCCTCAGGTTAGAAAAGGAAAAAAATTCGAGTGCAAAACTGAGGTTCGAACCCGCAACCTCGCGGTGCAAAATCCTACCCTCTATCGACTGAGCTGTCGCACTGCTCGCTAAAACATGTGGAGACAAATAATTATATACCTGCGTGCGTATCAAAAAAAGTTTCGTAGAGGGCGCTAAACAACGACTGCCGTAACGATAGCCACTTCCTTTAATATTGGAAAGAACGAATCTTGCTACCTGATGCCACCTTTTTCTTCATAAATCAATAATGTTTATAGTCATTGCAAAAATGTTGAAAAGACATGAATCTGGGCCGATACCCCTAGAATGGCGATCGTGTAGTGTAGGGCCCGGTTCCTAGTATAAGGGAACAAAATCCACTATAAAATTTGTAGACCTACCATAAAAAGTACCAAACTAGTTGGCGACATTCTCAATAAACAGGTATGTCATACTAGGACAGGGTTTGAGAGAAATTTGGGTGTAAAATGACGATGACAATGCGGCGACAACACGCAACCCGAAAATAAAGATGGCGATCACCGCGCGATGTACCGTGAGCATGCACAGCCCGTTGAATCGCAAGGCACAAACCGCGCAGGAAAATCGTGATTTGTACCCCAAGAAACTGTTCAAAATTGCCCAAACGGGTGTCATTAGAATTGAGAAAAGTCTGCTTTTGATTGTAAAGGCTATTTTTGAGTAATGAAAAACATTTTTGACTCTAATTTGATCAAAACAAAACAGGGGCCTACACTACCTGATCGCCCCTAGAACTAGGGTCTAGGTATCTGGGAGAAAACATGTACAATTTTGTCCGGAAATACTAATGCGCCTATGAAATAAAATTATTTTGTCTCAGTTTTTGAACTGAATTGAGTGAACGCATTAAAAAAAAAACTCCATTTATTTAAAGAAATAAGTTGAGACAATATTTTTTTGGATACGTGCATTATGCATGTAGGCCTATAATAAATAAATTTGTTGTTTTTTAAACATGAAACAAATAATCATAATGAAACAATTAAACAATTTAAATTTTGATTACCTGTTTCAGACACAGCATGGCACAGCCCCCACCCTACAACCCCCAGTTTTCCCCACAGCAAGGCTACCCTGCACAGCAGGGGTACCCACCACCCCAGGGGAACACTACCCAGGGGCATCCACCGCCCTATCAGGGGTACCCGCCACAACAACAGGGGTACCCCCCACAGCAGGCAGCATATACTACACACCAGACAGTAAGACCGGGAAATAGTTCACACATATTGACCTGCAGTGAGGTCACTAATGCATGAATGCGCACTGGTGACATTCCTATTTAGTGAGGTCAGAGGTCAAGGGAAATTGAACCCTATTTTAGTCACTCTTGGATGCACCCCTGTATTAAAATTCCCATAGACACCAGTGCTAAATGCCCATACTTCAAAATTCTGTTAAAAATACTCAGAACTCTCACAGGTATTTAAGCTGCACAGACAAATGATGATCTTTTCATTTTTTGGTGGGTTGACCATTGACTTCTCGAGAATTCAAGTTCTCACCCAAAGAAGAAGATCGACCCCTATTTTTCCCACAGCAGAAAAGTAGCCATCTTGAAAAACGATCCCTCCGCAACATGGCAAAATAGCGCCACTTTCGAGCCCAATTGCATCCAAAATGCTCAGAATTGGAAGCCCAAGTCCGGGCAAGAGGTTCATTATCATATCTCTCTTCAATAAGCCATTTGCGAGTAACCTATACCCTTTGGGATTTACATTTGAAAAACGTCTGGTACAATGACTTGCTCAGAATGCTTGGCACATTTTAACTATGAATTCTCCAGACCAAAGACACTGTTGCTAATCATAAGATTCGGGGCAAGCTCTTGCATAGTTACGTAAGAGACGTTCAGCATCAATACATCGTTCACAATGGGTGAGAATGGCACAAAGACACCAGACCATGCCGGAGCTGGGGGTTGCTAGCATAAGGCTTGCCCCGAATCACGTGATATAGTAACAGTCTCTATAGGTTAAAACGTGCAAAGCATTGTATTAAGTCAGCGTTCCAGATTTTATTCAAATTTCTTTTATTTCTTGCATAGTTAAAACCATTTTATGTTTTGACTTATTGGTATGATATAACAAGACAATTGTTGAGTGTTGTGATGTGGGATATGACGTTTTTAGCCCCCTCGGGCAACCTTGTCCCCAGGGTGTCAAGCAGTACGCGCCTACCACTACCTTCTCTCTCACCCTGGTATTGGATCATTTGCATGTGCAAGATTTGTGAACACGTATGCAAATGAGGAGAAGTCTGGTGCCTGCATGTACGTTACATTAGCGTTTGTTTTTGTATGCGGTGTCTGGGGTAAAAACGACATCAATTCGTTGCGCCGTGAGTTATGAAAGCACGATTTTTATGAAGTTAAGATGTTACAATCTGGCCCGCCAATATGCAGCATCACATTTCATATTAATATGAGCAAACTGGAAAGGAAATGAGCATTTTTGAAAAGGCGTGGACGTTATAATTACAATGATCGTGAAAACACGTAATGCACGTTGGAAATTAACACCACCAACTACACGATATAAATCCATTACTAGCAAATTGCGGCATCGAATTAGGATACAGGAAGAAAGTTTCATATCCAGGGCTTACTATTGGAAACCAGGTTCGAAATAAAGTAAGCACTGGGGATGAGGTTGCCCCCTCGGGATGCAGAGCGCCCCCGGGTGTTAAAAGTCATATCCCACAACATTTCGTAAATATACTAAAAAGTACTTAAGAATTCAATTGCCCCACACCCTGCATGGGGTACCCTATCCCTGACAAAGGTTGTCACTTTCAGAGTGGCTAAAATCCTTACTCTTAAGGCTTTACTACTGACCAATGTTAAAGAGGTTGTGGAATGCTCGAAGACATTTCCGTCATTTTTCGGGTATATGTAGCCTAAGGTGTGATGAAATAAAAACGACTATTGTTTCTGTCATGAAATGAGTACAAAAGGTACTTTTGAGAGCTGTGTTTCAGGTCCAGTTTCGACCCGAACGTGCAACTGTGTAAAAGTCGTCGTTGCGGGCAGCAAACAAAACACAGTAAATCGTGACGTAATAAACAGGACTCGTGTATGCTACTGTGCATCGGAAGTCCTGTTTATTACGTCACGATTTACTGTGTTTTGTTTGCTGCCCGCAACGACGACTTTTACACAGTTGCACGTTCGGGTCGAAACTGGACCTGAAACACAGCTCTCAAAAGTACCTTTTGTACTCATTTCATGACAGAAACAATAGTCGTTTTTATTTCATCACACCTTAGGCTACATATACCTGAAAAATGACGAAAATGTCTTCGAGCATTCCACAACCTCTTTAAATATACTAAAAAGTACCTAAGAATTCAATTGCCCCACACCCTGCATGGGGAACCCTATCCCTGACATAGGTTGTCACTTTCAGAGTGGCTAAAATCCTTACTCTTAATATAAGGCACTACTACTGACCAATGTTAATCAATTATATAATGGAGAAAAAATTCCAAATTTCCTTGGAATGTTCTCTGAATAACATTTTTACTTAAAGGGAAGATACAACATTTGCAAACATCACAAAACGAAATGATCAAATTATCACAAAATAACCTTACTGGATAGTTAGGGAATGACAGTCTAAAGCATCCTGTAAAATCATGGCTCCTGGTGTGCTGACATTTTCAAGAAAAATGGTATTTTTCCAATGCTGGTCGGCCGACCAGCATTGGAGAAAACTGGCTTTTTCAAAAACGGCTCCTAAGTTTTCATAATTAGTTATTCCGTGTTTTCTTTGCAGTTGATTACACACCTGTGAAGGGGTGCAAGCCTGTTAGACTGATTATCTAACCTTACAATTCCCCAAGGTCTATAAATTCTCAGTTTCATCTTAAGTGGGGTCAGGGAACCAGACTTCAAGAACATGAATGGTTTTCTTGGTTTTTCCAGCATCTACAAGCCCAAAACGTGAAAGAAATCATTTTGACAATATTTGTTAGGGGGCCTATAACATACTAAATCGTCCAAATTCATTTGTTTCTGAAAATTGCAGCAAAAGCATATGTTGTACATTCCCTTTAACATTGGAAAACTTGATTCTTGCTTAGGTCATTGGCATTTTTATGCATTTTACTTCAACCCCCCC